>JAVYIG010007513.1:0-17500 GCA_035222895.1 Strongylocentrotus droebachiensis
CCACCACCATCATCATCATCATCACCATCATCATCATCACCACCACCACCACCACTCTAACCATCATCATCATCATCATCATCATCACATCATCATCAATTCATCTCATACCTTCGAGTTTCTTCCTGAAGACGATGCGAGTCCATCCATTGGCCCACTGGACACCCATCATCATCATCATCATCATCGTCATCACTCCAACTATCATCTTCACCATCATCCTTATCACATTATCATCATCATCGTCAACACCATCACCACCACCATCATCATCATCGCCATCATCATCATCACCACCACCACCACTCTAACCATCATCATCATCATCATCATCATCATCATCATCATCATCAATTCATCTCATACCTTCGAGTTTCTTCCTGAAGACGATGCGAGTCCATCCATTAGGCCACTGGACACCCATCATCATCATCATCACCACCACCACCACCACCATCATCATCATCATCATCACCACCACCACCACCACCACCATCATCATCATCATCATCACCATCATCATCAATATCATCATCACCATCATCATCACCATCATCAATTCATCTCATACCTTCGAGTTTCTTCCTGAAGACGATGCGAGTCCATCCATTGGCCCACTGGACACCCATCATCATCATCATCATCATCATCATCATCGTCATCACTCCAACTATCATCTTCACCATCATCCTTATCACATTATCATCATCATCGTCATCACCATCACCACCACCATCATCATCATCATCACCATCATCATCATCACCACCACCACCACCACTCTAACCATCATCATCATCATCATCATCACCATCATCATCAATTCATCTCATAGCTTCGAGTTTCTTCCTGAAGACGATGCGAGTCCATCCATTGGCCCACTGGACCCCCATCATCATCATCATCATCGTCACCATCACCACCATCGTCATCATCATCACCATCATCATCATTGTCATCATCTTCATCGTCATTATCATCACCACCGTTATCATCATCATCATCACCACCATCATCATCGTCATCACCACCGACATCATCATCATCGTCATCATCATCATCATCATCGATTCATCGATTCATCTCATACCTTCGAGTTTCTTCTGAAGACGATGCGAGTCCATCCATTGGCCCACTGGACCCCCATCATCATCATCATCATCGTCACCATCACCACCATCGTCATCATCATCACCATCATCATCATTGTCATCATCATCATCATCATCATCATCACCACCCTTATCATCATCATCATCATCACCACCGACATCATCATCATCGTCATCATCATCATCATCATCGATTCATCGATTCATCTCATACCTTCGAGTTTCTTCCTGAAGACGATGCGAGTCCATCCATTGGCCCACTGGACCCCCATGGCAGCCACCAAGCTCTCCATACCTCCGTAGAACGAATCAAGGCGGGGCGTCGAACGGTCACGCGTGTAGTAGTCATTGATACGTGTCAGATTGCCATGGCTCACCATACCGATTGTGAAATCCATGCAGTCCATGGGGTGAAGATTGCTACCTGTTCATTCATGAGTAATGTTTAATAAATCCGGTTATTAAAAATAACCACATTTTTTTTTCTTTTAAAGATAAGACAGAATCCCTCTTTCCATAAGGGATATTATCTGTCTTGCCACCTCAAAGATCCCTCAAAACTCACTTTTTCCCCAATGATCTATGTGATATACTTCCTATACTGTACATTTTGTCCTCTTTTCATATATTTGTATTTGTAAGCGCTTTGGTACTTTGGTTTTAGCGCTCCTAAATATTATTAAGATTAATTAGGGCGTCAGAAGGTTTTTATCCAGTCTCAGGAAGAGAGAAACATTTAATCTACAAATCCATAACCAGTGGCGAACGCAGGATTTTGTCAAGGGGTGTTTTAAAATTGGCATCATTAATATGACACCGCGAGGTAGCGAAGCAACCGAACAGCAGAGGTTGTTGGAGGGGTTATTCCGTCCAACGTCGTGAATTTCGGTTCCCTAGCTTAAAAAAACCCTGGGGTGTTCCTGCATTTCAAGTTTTTGACGTTTATTTGTTTTCTCTCCACATTTTACAGTAAATATACACAGACGTATGAAATAGAAATCATATATGTTTATGGTATATATATCGTTACAATGATACTTAATTCACATGTCACATTAAGTAAAATATGAGGAACGTATTGAAAAGCGGTATTTCGGCCGGGGTCCATGGCCCGCTCAAGGGCCCTGGAAGCTCTGGGATTTTAGACTCTCTCTGGTGCAATATCAGCCTTATGTTAGTGCATTTTATGACATTTTTTTTCAGAGCAATTTACAAGCAATCATGAAAGACTTAAAAATCTTTACATAAGACATAAAATCATAATAACTTAAAATGCGAGCGTAGCGAGCGAGCTTTGGGTGAAATCGAAGAATAAGATGCTCTTAGTCGCTTTACATTAGGAGTACTTTTTATGGTGAGAAGAAATGGGGGCACATATCCCTGGGGAAAAGGACACTTATTTGAAAAATTTACAAAATAAGGGGTTTTCAGCCATAACAAATTCGGGGGGGGGGATATTTCCCCCCCGGTTGCTACGCCAGTGTTGTAGATGAAAAACTGTGAGGCAGTAGAGAAAGACGTAATTTAGAAGGGGAATTTAAAACACAATGGAATGGGGAAATTTGTATACAAATACATTAGCACCAATACCTAGAGTCACCTGGTTAAAATGCGTATATGTCACCCAAGCAAATTAGTTAGCAAGGCACCGTTGAACAAAACATCAAGTGTATGGATATAGTAATTAATTCGAGAATATAATACACGAAAACTAACGCTGCATAAGATTACTGGGAGAAAACACAAGGATTAATGTTACAGTTTCCCAAATGTGAATCATCATTTCAAGAGTTCAGCGGGAATTCCGGAAACTTCTTCTCTCTCTTTCTTCTTTATTTTGGCCCTCTCATTTCCCTCCCTACTTCGTTTTGCCCGTGGCACACACCTTTATCGTGTTGTGTATAATGCGACGACAAGTTGCAAGTTGTTGGATTTTAAATAAAGCGTATAATAATGTTGAACTCCACTGCAGGACCAGACTGTCTGAGAAGCTAAAAATGCAATTTGTGAAATTTTGTATTATTTACTTTTTGTTCTCATTTTAACGAAATCAATCATATTTAACTTGGATATATTTATAATTCAGTCGTAATATAAACTGCTTCTTGAGAAGAGATTGGTAGTGATGAAAAAGATGTCTGTCTATGCTGAATTATAAAAATATACTAGTTATATATGAATGATTTTCAGTAAAATGAAAACAAAATTGTAAATAATACCAATTTTTTAAGCCAAAGTAGTTACTACTTTCTTAAAGTAAATGATTTTAGATTAGTAAATGCTTGAATATTTATTAACCAAAGCGATATTTCAGCAGTATCTAGTGTTTGTACGAGCAAATTTGTTCATAATTATTGATGTAATTGTTTTTCAACTTTAAAGTCAAACTTCTGTACATTGATGAAAATATGTTAATTTTATGAAGCAATTAGTAGTCTTCACCCCCTTACACCCCTTACCGTTAAGGAATAAAATGCACTTTGTCTGGTGAAACGCATTATACCTTTTCTACTCAATTTATGGCATTTACATTTTAGTTTGCATCTGTTTAGAACAACAACCAACATATTTATATCCAACTGCTTGTTAATTCAATAATGGGGTTATGATTGAGGTTGTTTCAACATTATATTAACAAATCCGTAAAGTCTTTAATAATAATAATAAAAACATTTATAATGCGCACATATCCTTCCCAAGAGATGCTTAAGGCGCCTAACAATGTAAGTACATTAAACTTAAGAGAACTGCACCACCACCACCACCACCACCACCACCACCACCACCACCACCACCACCACCACCACCACCACCACCACCACCACCACCACCACCACCACCATCACCACCACCACTTGTAGCACATATATCAAACAATGCCTAAGTGGTACCCGTTGGTCCCCCATGACCCCCTTTTTCTTATGATATAAGATAAGATAACCACTTGTCAGTGACCACGCTGGGAGGTCTAATCCCTCCTGGCCAAACTAGTGCAGACAGAATTTAAGCCTACAATTCATATGAGTAACAATAGTGACTGAATGTGACATTTATGAATAATTTTGAAATATACTTTGTGTTGCTGAGATAAATTTTCACAAAAATTTTTGGAGCTGCTGCTGCTGTTAGTAAGCCATCACCACAGTTAAGTGAATATCCTAGTTCCCCCTCTCTTAAGCCTACCTGGTTCGGGTTCACCTTCTGGTGCAGCTAGACAAGAAAAACAAAAGTTGTCAGGTGATTGAGTTTTTGCTTAATGGTATGATTTATATTGATAACCCGATCGCATAAAAAAAATCAACTCAAAATCAATTTCAATCGTAGGTCCCACAGAACTCATGTTTGGATTACGATTTTCGAGAGCAGTTATAATCGTGTTTGATTTGAATATCAATTATTGATTAATTGTAGTTTTGTTTTCAGGATACCATCCCCATACCGCGGATGTTTCATTCTATCTCGTTTCCTTTCTCGTTGGTGGGCCTATATTTCTTCATGCTTCGATTAATTTTCCTCCGTTTGTGTCTTCGACATCGATTTGTAACTCCGTCATTACTTAAATATTAATCATGTCGTAGGGCTCGAATTTAAAAGAATCCAGGCACAAAAATTCCTGCAATTCACAACATCACTTTTTACAACGCCGTTGATTTGACATTGAGTTATCTTAGCCTAAAAGAGAACTGATCGACAGAATACATGACATAAGAGTAATAACAAAAGGGAGAACACTCAGAGGGTGAATAACACCAGGGGGGTGTTTCACAAAGATCCTAAGTTGAACTTATCTCTAAGTTGGACTTAAAAAATATGGAAAGCCGTAAGCATTTTTGAAAATAATTTGTAGAAATTATTTTAAAAGGCAGAACGTGATCATTCATATTTTCTATTATCAAGGAGATTTCATGTTCTTGATGTGTAATTTATGAAAAGTCTAAAATAGTTGAAAATTTTAGTTGAATATATTTTATTTTAAAGCTACAAATGGCTTTCCATAATATTTAAGTCTAACTTAGAGTTAAGTTCGACTTAGGATCTTTGTGAAACACCCCCTGGAATGAATAAACAAGTCAAGGGAAACACACTCTTAGGCCAACGCGTTTCTAGTCGAACACAGTATTATATGGCGAATGTTGCTTTGTTTGGGCAAGCAAATTCAATATACGCAGTGCCATTGTGACCAATTGAAACCAAGTTGGTCAAACTCTGTGCATAGATGGCTATGGATGCTTACGTTCTGGAGTCGGCTCTGCACCAGGCTCTGCACCAGGCTCGGGGGTTCCTTCTGCTGCAGGTTCTGGAGTGCCCTCTGCGGCGGGCTCGGGAGTTCCTTCTGCTGCGGGCTCGGAAGTTCCTTCGGGTTCTGGTTCGCCCTCGGGCCTTGGACCCGATCCCACGATGCACTCCCAGTCTTGACCCTCGGCATCGTCGTGGCTGTCACGGGCCACTCGCACACGGACCTCGTCCGATGATCGACGTCGACGTCTCGCCTGTAGGGACATCGAACAACGTTATTATTGATTTATTTAATTTCATATAACAATTGTTTGCACAACAAAGAACATAGTTGACACTCGCACAAAGTTGACAAAGTAAGATCAAATTAATGAAATGAAACAGGAACCTATTGGATTATTGATTACAACGGCCCGTGTTCTACTCAAATCTAATTCATACGCTGGATGAGGCCTTTTGTTAAAAATCAGATTCACCAAAGGAAGTTAAACCATGGTTAAACTAGTATAATCTTTATGTTATTAAAATGTGATTTTAGACACCGGGTCGGGTTATTAGTATATTTGTACATAGCATGCTAAGGAAACATGGTACCCGGGATTTCTGTTTCAAGATGAGAGTTCAAATCTGTTTCATGTTTAGAATATAAGAGACGCGGGAGAGTCTACCTTATATTCATTAGTACTAGTCTTCAAGCTTTACAGACTGAGTCAAGCATCTACCTGTCAAACCAAAGACCGTGTGTACGAATCCAGCCAAGGCAAACGGTGGCCTCGTTTGTAGGAGAGTCACAATCTATTTACATTAAGAACCCACTGCATTATTGTAGTGTGGTGGACCTATACACATCCACAATCAGTTATACCTGAAGGAGAAGAGATCCAGGTTTCACGCGAATTCTGCCTTTCTCCTCCCAGGCACAGGTGACGAAAAACAGCAAGTGAGTATTGCATTGATTTGGTATATACAGATCAGGGAAAGAAATGAGGATGGTAAAAGAGAGGTTTTACTCACGACAGCAGGTGTTGGGGTGGCTTCTGCTTCGGATTCAGACTCAGGCTCGCTCACAGCGCTGCCATTGGTGTAGTGAACCGGCCAGTTCTGACAGTTTCCATCTAGATCTGAGTTGAGGAGATAACCATTTACATCATGATTTATTAAAGGCTTCATGTGCCACTCAAATAATATCAACTGGCCACATCGCATATCACTTTGCCACAATGTATTTGATTTTTTTTGTAATAGGACTTGTTGAATTCTGGTAAATGGGAAAAATACAAATGTGAGTGAACTGATTTTTTCTTTATTTTTATCTTTTTTTGTAATAGGAAATGTTGAATTCTGGCAAATGGGGAAAATAAATTGTGAGTTAACTAATTTTTCTAAAGTCCAAGTGAAAGACCTTAAATTAAAAAAATATTTAAGATAAGAAGAAGTAAACAAGAGTAGCTAAAGATCGGAGAAGAAGACGAAGAAGAACCTAGGGTGAAAAAAGAAGGAGAAGAAGAAGAAAAAGGCCAGAAGGAAAATTAGACTAGAGACAAGAACAATCAGTGGCGAAAGGAAACTTGCACGGAAAAGAAAAAGAGCTACCGTCATTGAAAAGAGATCAATAAGCGGCTGAAGAAAAAGATCAGTATATACACAAGTTTATCCCATCCCTCGGATAGGACGTTAAATGGAGTCCCCGTGCAGAGGAGAGTCACCACCTTTGTACGTTATAAGAAGCCACTGCACTATTCTTTTGAGAGTAGGGGAAAACCCCAGTGCAGTGGTTCACCTGCACACCCGAGTATAGTACGACAATACTCCGTAAAGAGGGATGTACTCCAATGAAAGAAGAAGAAGATTTAAACGTATGTGATAGTAAGGAAGAGAGAGAAATACTCAGGGAAGTAGGTTGAGACGAAGAGGAGAAAGGAGGAGCAGAAAGAGGAGCTTACTCAACGGTCTCCATCCGAAGCCAACCCACGTGGTACTCATCGCATCGACGGCGATCTCAATCTCACTATTCTACAAGGAAAAATAAAGACAAACATTACAAGGTGAAAGAATTCTAAAGAACAAGCTTGAAATTCATATTCATCGATCGATCCCTTAAGTTTTGTTAAAGGCATCGTTTAACAATGTTAAATCTGAGATGCATAGCCGTACATGTTATCAGTGTCTGTGATATGGTGTAATATTGACGTCCTAAATAAATTGCGCTTCAAAACGATCAAGAAGTGCCACAGAAGGTAAAAATCTTTGAGTGACCGGTTTAACCATACTTATTTTCCCCAATGGACTGTAGTGTTATAAAAAAAAAACGTTCGGAAAACAAAAAATAAAATTTCGATATCCAATCATAAATATCTTGATAATTAGACAGGCGATCGGCATGTAAAAGTCATGGAATTCCCGACTGACCTAAAGGTTTATAACTATGATTGCAGCATGAGCTAAATCCAGGATTCTGTTTCAGAATCTGAGGCAATGTTACCGAGTCACTTTAATGCCTATATCTAATATATGAATACTATATATCTAAATATACATCAGTGAGGTCGTAACCAGTTACATAAAGTGCATTTGGAATTGTCCGACACCGACACTCAGCCAGCCGCTGAATAAGCGGGGGGAGGGGGGAGGGTAAGAGGACACTTTTGTTTTTTTGGTCCCTAAAAAAAAAATCGCATAAATAAGCAGGGGGGGGGGGGTAAGAGGACACTTTTTTTTTCTTTTTTTTTTTTGGTCTCGAAATTTGGAAATTTGACATTTTACTCCGTTGGGGATGGGGGGGTGTGGGGGTTAAGGTCACCTTTTTTAGGTCAGCCATTGGTATAATTTTTTCTTCTTTTTCTGTTTTTTTAATAATAACCCCCCCCCCCCCCCCCAACACCCTCCCCCCTAATGGTAGAGTAGGACAGAATATTCTTGAATGGTTTTGGCATCTCTTTCGGCATTTGATATTGTTTCATGAAAATGATATTTAAAATTCGTCTGTTCTTCACACCTACCTCCTCGATTACTTTGTAGTACAAGATGAACCTTGGGTTGATCTCTCGCTTGAAATGTGAGCTCAGGTCATAGGTATCCGCATTTTCGAAACCAGAAGGATTCACTGCAAAAGGACACACACAAAATAGAAACAGTCGTACATTTAGAAAAATAGGTTGATTGGTCTGTACTACTTTACAGTGGGCTGATATCACTCAGCTATATGCGATAAAGACTCAATTAAGAGTACTCAAGATTCTTCAAAACCAGTGGTGTATCTGGACCTTTTTTTTGTCTGGGAGGGGTTGGGGATGGGACAAATTATATTCGATCCAAGGGCAATCCAATATTTCAGCAAGAAAATCACCTAGTGCATGCTCGAAGAGGCGCAGGGGGCGGGGGGGGGGGGGGGGGGGCGGATGCATGTCTTTCTTTGCCATATCTTCTTAATATGTTAATATGGGGGGGGGGTGGGGGGACAAAATGCCCCCATCATAATACGCTAGTGTACAAAACCGTTTGATACAGGAAAGATGATGTCATTCCGCAATTCCATATATAGCATGGTTTAATACATTTTTGATAGGTAATACGTTTACACTTTATCAAAAAAGGATAAATCGCCTTGCCTCTATTATATCATGATTTTGGCGATTAATTGCTTACTATTCATGCAGTCTTTGCCGAAGAATCCTGGCTTGCAGAAACACTGCCTTCTGGGATAGGTCGTGATGCCAAGGTCAACGCACTCTCCCTTGCTCACTCCTCCACAGTTCTCTTCGTTTATGCACTCATCTAAAATGACAAAACAAAATGATAAAGATTATAATGTGATCGAAACAAATATTGAATTTAGGTAAGAACGTGGGAATGACCATGGAAAATGAAAGAAAAATAAAAAAGGACATAGTTCTGGATATCTTTTGTTTTATTGTCATGAGGCATGAAGATATAGCTGTATATAAAATGATGATTGATCATAATCAAAACCACAGCAGTTTGATGATCTTGAAGTAATGTTCAGTCGATCAGAAAGACATCAATTTGAAATATGGTAGGAATGAGAACAGTATGATAATGTTCCCATTCTTCTATTGCCAGTGGAAATGAAATCGGATACATAAAAGTGAAAAGCGAAATTTGTGCGTGAAAGCCTTCGTAAAAAGTATGGGATCTGATAACTATTTTGAAAGGAAAAAATATAATCATCTCATATCAGTATTTTCAAACACACTGCAAACAATTTATTTTTAATGCCATGTGAGGCTCTAGATGAAATCATGGTACCCATGACGTACCTCTACTGTACCCCATATTGTACCCATTCGTTGGTGTTGTTGTTGTTTTGTTGTTTTTATTTCCGTATAATAAAATAAGATACAAATACATACACTGTAAACAAATAATAGTCGAAATAACTCAATAAAATTGAGGAAAAGAATTGCCTTATTTTTATTAAGTAAATATTACCTACGGCATCTTAAGTAGAATTTACTTATTTTGCTGAATAAATTTTTACTCAGTTAAATCGAGTTACATTAACGTAAATAATTTAAGTATTGTAAGCATTTTAGATAATTAAAAAAAATCTATGATAGGATTACATATTGCACGATTTGGTACCCATCTAATCTATAACATCCACTAATCATTTACTACTTCTATTTAAGATTTAACCGTATATATATATATCTACCACCATCACAAACTATTACATACGCTTCAATTCGACACATATTGAAAGGCTCCAAATTTTATATATACTTGATCGTAGCATCTTAAAAGGAAAATTGGTTGACAATTTCCTGAAATATCAAGTTTTTATTTGTTTTGAACTGGGTAACAATTAAAAATTGTTTTGTCTTTGCTTAGCCATGTTAAATGAATTAGTAAATGTTTTAAAGTCCTTAAATTTTCATTCAACCACAAAAAAGAATTGTTTTATTTTAAAAAGGGTTTAATTTGGTCTTAATGAATATTCATAAATTATGTAAATATTTCTACTACGCACTGCATCGGTCCTTACTTTAAAAAGATAAGAATAATCAACATAAATTGTTTGAGTAATACGTATAATTTCTGATTTTGAGTTAAAATTACTAAATTAATACAAGCTGAAATTACTTAAAGTTCTTATGTATTTGATTTTACTTAAATATTCCACGTATGTTCTACTAAATTGAAAGTTTGAGTTAGCAAGACTTAAATTTAGTGCGTAAGTGGCAAAACTAATGTTTTCAAGTAAATTCTACATGGAAAAAATACGTAAAAATTACCAATGAACAAATTATTTTTTACAGTGTATAAAGTAATTATACAGAGAAAAGGGGACCGTATACGGCTGGTAGCCTATTTTCAGCTGCAACTATATTGTTGCTGCTGGTCTTCCATGGTGTCACAGACTGTTCCCTTTTTCTCCCTTTTTTCAATTTTCTAACTATTTAATTGTACTTTATACCTGTACTATGTATCTCAACTATCTACCAGTGATATGTACCTTTACGATGTATAGTTGTACTATCTAGCTCTATTGCTCAGGCTTTCAACAAAATATCGATCCAAAAGTGTCACCTACTTTTCTACTATACACAGCTTGGTAAGCTCATCACCTCAAACTATAGATTATACTCAGAGTTTGCTTTCAGGGAACTCCTTCATCCCACAACAGTGAGGACTAAATTGTTTCATTGTCAATATGATATGAGGTAGGAATGACGATGCACCACCTTTAATTTTAGGATGTTTCGCGCGACCAGGGGCCCGTTTCACAAAGCCTTTTTTCAATGACAAATGACAAAAATCAGTGACAAATCTGCTGATAACCAATCAGAAGCAAGGATTTCAGTAGCTTATAACAAAAACTGTCATTTGTCACTGATGACAAGTTTTGTGAAACGCCCCCCAGTTCGGATGCAGACCTAGTTTTCGGTAATCGTGACTTGTCAAAAATTTGTCCGGCCATTCAAAAGAAACCTTAAGGGCAACCTTTCACTCTACAACAACATGGACTAATTTAGTTTCATTGTCAATATGTAATGGGGCAGAAAATGATGGCTCGTCACCTTTTCGGTAGTGATGACTTGTCAAAAATTTGTCTGGCCATTCAGAACTCAGACAAAGAACTCATGCGGTTTATATTGATACCAAAATTGGTTATTTGCTGTAAAAAAAGCCACAATTCTTGTTGGCATTTATAGATCTCTAAGCCGATGAAGCAATATGTAAATAATATGCAGGAAATAGTATACAGTATCATTCAAGGTCACTGATTTTGTATTTGTATAATTACGTAGAATGACAAAAGACACTATTTACAGAGCATTCCGCAGATGAGGGCTATATTGAGCGTATCAAACTGGGTTAAAGATTGTTGTTAGCTGTCATTACAGATATTATAACTGTTGAGAGACAAGATGACTTTTGTACTATACCTTCTCACATACAGGGCACAACTGAATTGTCAATATCCCTTGTAAATTTGATGTTTAAAATAAATTTTATTTTCGTAACTCAAGAATGAAAGGTGGAAAAGTCGAATTAGTGCCTTTCCTGAATACTTATAGATGTGTAAGCTTTAATTTGTCACATTCTCAATCGGGACAAATCAAATTTTCATATCTTTAAACAACAATTAATACTACTTGACAAGGGTACGATTCATTTTGTATTAATGTATACGTATATATAATGACATGACCTTATTTTTTACCTTTAAACATTTCGTAAAGTTCTTATTCAAGAAATTACGCGTTTATACCGACAAGGACGATACCAGCCTGAACAAAATTTGACATTAGCCAGCGGTCAGTCAGGTTGGAGTCGGTTTAGAATCGTGCGATGTAACCAAACTGAGGAATTATTCCTTCTTGTTCATCTGGTTATATGACTCTCTCATCTCTCATTCCTATTCTCCCCCTCTTTCTCAATTACTCTCTAAATCCCTTTTTTTCTATATGCCTCTATTTTCCTCTCCCCCACTCCCATTACCCATGCTACCCCGTCTCATACTAACATACCCCATGCGCACCCGCGCGCATATTATATGCACCCACCCACACCCCACACCCCACCCCACCCCACACCCCCACCCACACCCCACCCCACACCCTACCCCATACACTCTCACGCACGCTCAAATCATATTGCCATATACATTAACCATCTGTTTGAAGTATAAACACTCTTTACAAAGTTATTTTCACGAATATTTCTGAACAAAATTATATTTCAGAATTCTCACGCGCGGCTGAATAGTGATGGTACTGATCATCACGACCTTGGCTTCTATATTATGAAAGCAATGACTATGCTGTATTAATATGACCACAATATCACCATTTATGGATACAAATCAACCCGTTCTATTCTGGTAATTCCAGGTAGGATTCTCTATTTGTATACATGCTACATTTCACACGCCACTTGTTTACAAAAGAAAATCTATAAAGGTAGCATATCATAAAGCAAACGCCACTTGTTCTGTAATCAGATTCTAGAGCGAGATGAATGTCATTCTAAGAAGATGAATATCAAAATTTTAATAACCCATCATATCAAAGGGGAACAGAAAAAGGTAATTCAGTAAGCACTGTATCATATCAGAAGTTATTCTACTTGGTATTCCTTCATTTCCTGTTATTAGATTATTTACTTTGTTTATACGCTGTCGCTCATAAAGGTGGAATATTTTCTTTTTATCCCAATTTATGGAATTATTTTAAAAATAATTTAAAAATAATAGATCTAAATAATAGTATACATTCTCAGATTGTATTAAATAATAATTTGCCAATGTGTGTTTTGCGTGACTGCTAAAGCATGTATATGCTACTATGCTTATCAACTAGGGGACCTATGCCCTTAAGTCATAAATGACAGTAATGAGGATTAATGCCCCACAAAAGGGCACTAATATAGCACATCGACACGGTTTTGATCCTGGGGCCTCACAGTTACGAGGCCATTGCTTTGTCAATGAACAATGACTGTACGCAGCGGGGGCTAGGGTAGGGGGCAGTTTCCATAATTAAAAAAAAACACAGAAAATGCAATAAATTTTCAATAATTTATTGCATTTTACCCGGGTCCCCAACATAACAAAATCCTCTGGACGGCCATGCATTATGGCTCAAGGCATGGGCACACAGAAGATTTGTTTATGTTGGGGACCGAGGTAGAATGCAATAAATTATTGAAAATTGATTGCATTTTTTAATTTTTTTTTATATTTATGGAAACTGCCCCCTACCCTAGCCCCCGCTGCGTACAGTCATGGTTCATTGACAAAGCAATGGCCTCGTAACTGTGAGGCCCCAGGATCAAAACCGTGTCGATGTGCTATATTAGTGCCCTTTTGTGGGGCATTAATCCTCATTACTGTCATTTATGACTTAAGGGCATAGGTCCCCTAGTTGATAAACATAGTAGCATATACATGCTTTAGCAGTCACGCAAAACACACATTGGCAAATTATTATTCAATAAAATCTGAGAATGTATACTATTATTTAGATCTATTATTTTTAAATTATTTTTAAAATAATTACATCAATTGGGATAAAAAAAAAATATTCCACCGTTATGAGCGACAGTGTACAAAATTTGCTTTTGTGTAGGGTGTGGCTGCGAAAGTGTCCTTCAACCATACTGTTGTTTATCGAATTTGTTATGACGTCATCGCGTTTCTCCTGATGCTCCCAGATTGATTATTATTATTGTTTAAGTAATTACTCTGGATATAGAAAACAAATATTGTCAATAATGTAAATTTAGAGAAAATATCTGTAAAATGAGAATGTTAAAGTGCTATATGTTTATTTTCTCTATATACTTCTTTTATGTGGAATGTATCATGTCACATGTACATTTCATTTATTTTTCTCTGTGAATAATGCATGTAAACGCAACAAATTTCCCTTTGGACCAATACAATTAGAATTTTAATTTTAATTAGGGATAACGATCATATGTTTTGATACAATCAACACAGAACAAGTTCGTATAGTAGTACAAACCATGGACGTACATTTTAAAACCTGGGAAGTGTTTCACAAAGACTAAGATCGCCATTCATGCCACTGTTTGCTCTCACCATCATAATCTTTAGATAATATCTTTTCCTTCGATAATGAATTATCAAAAATGTAAATTCTGTAGATTTGTTGCCATGATTTGTACGTCCCTTGAGGGACCAATGCCAGTAATCGATGAGAGCAAACAGTAGCATGAACAGCCTGCCATAGTTAAGTCCAACTTAAGTCGATCTCAGATATTATTTTCTAGCGGACTGCCGCGTTTGCTTTAACCCATTAACGACTGGTACCAGGTGAATCGTGTATAAAGCCTACGGGAATGAGTGAATTTAATAATCAACGCACTAATAATAAAAGATTCTCTTCACTGTATAAACTAACTAAATATTAAAATAATATGTAACTGTTCTATGATATGTGATAAGTATGTGGATGCAAGTGTAAATGGCCTTAAAATTAGTCTTTTTACACAACCATAACAATTTCTTATTTGTATGTGGGATATAGTGTTTACTTCTTTGTTTTATGATATGTCTTATGGTTTCGCGTTCTTTACGGGTTGTTATGTAACACATTTAGTCAATATTATGTAATCTTTTCATAATCAGTGATGCCAAATGAGTTTTTAATCCTTTGCTAATGGGAATGGCTTCTTGTGTGTATAGACTCGGTGTCCGCCTCTAATGGGTGCTCATGGCCGCTGCCTGCTTTGAAAAATATCTTTAAACAAATTAAAAAATGAATGTTAAGGCTCCTACAAACCTTATAATTAAGGAGACAAGCTCTCATCCTGAGGATGTACCTCCAACATTATTTGAAGGTTGGTAGCAGCCTAAACAATATGTTATGGTTCCCCCAACGGATTAAAGATAAGCTCAAGTTCTGGTAATGATAGAACATAAATTCTCACAGAATCCAACCAAACTGAATGTTGAAGATTACAAATAAATGACACGTGCCAAACGATTTGGTAGTGAATGTATAATGGCTGAGTAATGGGCGTAGAAACTAGAAAGATATATCTTTTGTTTTTATTGAAGATGATTTCCTGCAAGTTTCTGTGAGGTTGTTTTTTATTTAACTGGTTCAAACAATCAATCTACCGCAGGATAAACATTAGGGACTTTTAGATTTGCACGCCGATATAGTAGACTGCTACATGTGACATCCTTTTAAGGCAATGGCAGTGCCCGGCAGTGCCTTAAAAGGACGTCACACGTAGCAGTCCACTATGTCGGCGTGCACATCTAAAAGTCCCTAATCTAGAATGAATTATAGCCATGTTCTCTCGAGATACAATGCCCATACCAGAGCTCAAGATTAGCTTTAACGTTTTCTGTACCAAAATAAAGCCTTCAAAATGATTGCTTTAAGAGAGTTTCTGTTCGATTATTCTTCCTAATTGTAATGGATGTACTCTAAATATATATTGTTTTAAAACACCAGAAACGGATAAAGAATCCGCTTGTGTTTTCCATCAGATCCATTATTGTATTGAATTGTAAGTTTGTGAGGTTTCACTCGTATTGTGTATCAGAAGCAAGAGAATGCTGTATCCATGGAAACGAAGTACGGTTACCATGGTAAGGCACGTTATGCCTACCACGCATGCCTCATTAAGATGAAGAGGGTTTAATGGGTTTCACTTTTATTTGCTTCCACTTTCGAACGTTGAAAACTATCATGTACAGTCATAGGCATGATTAGGTATATATATTTTGAGGCTTCCTATAAGAATTAGATTGAATACTGAAATATAATTATATATTATTTGATTCCTATGTTTTTAACGTTATTTGATTATAGTCAGGCTTGGTTGACCTAACAAATTACTCCATGGTTTTCTTCTGCAATGATAACCGGGAAATATGCAATATCTTTTAATAGTGATCCAAAACTTGGTTTGGTTTTGGTTTTTGGCCAATTTCCCCGAAAAAGTACCTTCTTGATCTTCAAATTGTTGATCAATTCCTTACTTCTTTCGAGTTTCCAGATTAGTAATGTATCCCAAAGGGAGCCCCCTGTCTACACCCGAGAGACAGGACGGTGTCTGGACGGTGTCTTAGAACGGACAGGACTACTCGGTAACCTACAGGATACAAAAATCTACATTTCTTTTTCTTCATTTCATTTTAAGGGGAGGGGGGGGGAAGAGAAAAAGAGAGAAAAGCCTCTATTTTAATTTTATTTTGTATACTCTTATCCACATTATATATTTAAAAAAGAGAGAAAAAAGAGAAAGAAAGAAATTAATATTAAAAAGAAAGGCGTTGGTGATAATAGTCAGTTCTTGACTGAGTGCCATTACAAAAAAACATCAACAACAAACAGGTCCTTACCTTCGTATTGGCAGAACTCGCCAGAGTGGAGAGGATCACACACACACACGTTGTCCGTACACGTCCCGAACCCTGAACATCTCCCGCCGTCACATTTAGCCGCCGCTTTAAAAAAATCAAGGCAAATATATAAAATATATAAATTATGTGATGTTTAGGAAAAGAGATTGAGGAGAATATCGTAGAGACATGAAAAACAAGCAAAGAAGTATTGGAGTGGGAATTACTTATTTCATATTACTATCCCGATAGGAGTAGTTAGCAAGTGGAAATTATATTTTAAAAGAACGCAAAATAGTTCTGTCGCATCAAAATTCATCACAGTCTCTTGAAAGAAAATTATATTTAGGTGGAAAGGAAGATGGTAGTAAACCATGAGGGAAGGCAATGGCAAACTGGGAAGAGAACATTAAGACATGGAGTGGAATGCCACTGTAAGAGTGCGTTTAGAATTGCCAAAAAGGGGGATTGTTTGAAAAAAAATATGTTGGAAGTAACCTCTAAGCCGATAGAAGATGTAATATGTGTTTATTTTAACAATATCTATATCATGTATATATAATAAATAATAATAATAGTACATAAGATTTATAAGGCGCCAAATCCACTTGACAGTCAAATGCTCAAGGCGCAGCTTGTGCAAAGGATAAAATGAGTACAAGTTACATTTATACAGAGTGCAATAGGAAAGGTACAGACATGAAAGGTTATGGTAATCAATTATAAGCTAAATTAAACAGATATTTCTTAAGATTGTTTTTTAACAATAGGCCCTATATCTACTTTTCATCGGTACCTGATT
>JAVYIG010007513.1:22500-101026 GCA_035222895.1 Strongylocentrotus droebachiensis
AGCATGTCACACGCTGGTACGCGAAGTATATGGCTTCTTTATGTGTTTTTACAAATTAGCGAGCTGACGTAACGGAAAGTTATAAGCAGGGCTCCCAGTTTAATAGCCGAGTTGGAGCCTCGAGTTGTGGCGAGCTGGCTCGATCTTATGGCAAGCCGTTTTATCCTTAAAACATATTTCTTGATATCAAAAAATAATTTTACGTGGTAAAGCAATGGTAATTCTTGATATCAAGAATTGAATACGTGATATCAAGAATTCGATTTCGTGATATCAAGAAATATGTTTTAATGATAAAACTGCTTGCCATAAGATCGAGCCAGTTCGCCACAACTCGTGGCTCCAACTCGGCTAAGTGGGTAGCCTCTTGTCGATGCCCTCGCGCTGTTGGAGTCTCTAAATTCTGACGAGCGAAGCGAGTCAGAGAAACCGAGGCGCAAGCGCCTCGGTTTCTCAGACTCGCTTCGCTCGTCAGAATTTAGAGACTCAGCGCGAGGGCATCGACAAGAGGCTACTAAGTGGGAGCCCTGCTTGTGACAACCGGCTTCCATACCAGCTTTCAGTTCGGAGTCGCGGGATCTCGAAAATGTACCCTTTTTTCTTGAAAATTGGCGCTTTTTAACCGCGCAGACTGCATCCAATCTATAAAAAACACACCACTTTATACGCGTTTTCTTGGTCACGCATGCTTACAATAGGGACGTTTAGATTTGCGTGGACTGATACATGTGACGTCCATTCAAGGCAGTGCATTAAAAGGACGTCGATCGTAGCAATCCACGTTATCGTTGTGCAAATTTAAAAGTCCCTAATATCTATATTGACTTGGACCCCTGGGGCATGTTTTAGCCTATATGCTTTCTAACCATTCCATATATTTGTCCCGGATTTGTCGTCACACTACAAAGTGTGTGATAGCATCTACCAACTTTGGTCATCGTCTATAGTATCCCACGTTGATTTCCCACGATTTCACTTCCTCTTAACACATTTTATTGTTGACTGATTTATACGAAATATTATAAGATTGATTGAACTGATAATATTTGCGAAGAATAAAAAAGGTTTTTGAGATTCTGCATCTTTTTTCTATTGATGTCTTGAAGAAAAGGAAAGCAAAATAAATTTGAATGATTGTTCACATTGTGACCTGGAAAAGTGCAGGTTTACGACCTCTGATATGAAATAACCGAACCGTCCTTCTTGTTCAAACTGTGAAAATATAGGAAGAGCATATATTTTTTTTTACCGTAAGGCGAACCCGTCGAAAATGACATGTACTTTAGCTCTACTAACACACGGCCTGAGACCGACAGTGCTAGGCTCCGCTCAAGGCTTTGGCAGCTGTTATAAAGTGTCAAATTTAAGCCTGTGCCGGCAGACTACAGCAAGGTGATCTTGAATTTGACCCAAATATTATTATTCTCCAATGCCGTTCCTTTCATAATGAACAAAGAACAGATCGACGTACGTTACACCCGGACAAAACCCATCACATTTGCCCTTGACCAAGGCATTGTTTCGTCACAATGCTCCACAGAATTCCCGCCAAATGTACCAGACAGAAGTTAGACGTCCATATTGTTGTGTTAATTTCATTTATTGTTCCACGCCCTCCGGCTACGGCGGGCATTTACATGACTGGATCTACCTTACATTCTAAACTGGTATTGGCTCTCTGATCTCCATCATGACTCTTTTTCCCCTTTTTTTTTTCGACGAGTAGACCAAAGCCATTTAAATTATATCATAACATGTCATGATAGTAGGCCTACGTATATAATAATCGTACCATATTGCTGTTAGAATTCGATTTTTCTAGGCCTATTTTAAATGTCACAATTTGATTCACACAAGGATGTACTAAAAATGTGTAGTATTTTTATCATAAAAACAAGCTTGAAGAACAGACCACTTCCTGAGAAAGGGAGGGAGGATGGGGAAAAAGATAGAGATAGAAAAAGATAGAGATAGAAAGATAAAGATAGAAAGAAAGAGAGAGAGAGAGAGAGGGGGAGAGAGAGAGAGGGAGCTGAGAGATATTGACAGAGACCCTTTCAGCCACAAAGAAACTGAATATTTGATGTCAAAATTGAAATTATTATGACGACCAATATTTACGGTTGTTGGAAAATTTCATTCTTTTCTTTTGGTTATAATCATTTAGATTTAGCAACAATTTTTGTCAGCCTCCCTCCATTCAAATAGTCAAGGGACACTCTTGGAGACACACGTACAGACAGACAGGCATAAAAAAAAAGACGTAAATCAGAGGGACAAGTTTGCTTTCGAAGTCAAAATAAGCTCTTCAATTGTAAAAACGACGTCGTACACATGACTATAATATAGCTATGTTATCGACTTTTGAAATTCATGTCGTTAAAAAATACAGAAATCCTCAGTTGATTCGGGGGTTTTCCCTTTAAACTTAATGATGGAAATAAAATAAGTCCAACTGAAAGCTATCGGGAAAACACACATAATCACGGTCGTATTATACTGATCATTTTCTTGAAGACTTTGATAGGCTTCAGGCATCGCCAAGTTCCTGAAAACTACTGCCATAAAACGAAGCCATCAACTAAAATCTACTCATATAAGATCAGCAGTTCGTCGTTTATTGATACATTTGAGATACATGACAGGAAATGGGTATAATAAAGCATAAAGAACTAAAAGATCACAAATTTAATATACACCATTATACCAATAAAAGTCGCTCGAAACACGAAGGAGCGTTGGCCGTATAGTATAAAGATTACAACCTATTGCGATATACATGTACATTTATGGTGGGGTTTCGTGAAAGAGCTGTGTAGAAACAAATGAATGTTAACTTTGAACTCTGAACATGACAGCACCATTGTATGCTTTTTGTGCACTATTCCACCTTTCCAAAGGGTGCAGGGTAAAGGGTTCACCTCTTGAGAAGTGAAAAGTTGTCGAATTGCATTTTGATCGGAACTTGACTTAATTGAGTCCTGAGATATTTAACATATTTGATTTTTTGCGATGGTTTCCATGATATGATAATTGAATATATCAATTAGTAGGCGGTTTACCAGCAAAATTTGTATCACCACGTATTAGTCAAAACATATTCTTTCACATGATTGGTAATAAGAGCTTCCGTTTCATTTTTGAGAGGGGGGGGGGGGTTCCAAAACCGATCTCCACCTTTAAGCTATTGTTCACCAACTGCATAACCGTGTATAGTGTCTCCTTCGACAGCTGGTGTAATATCACACCTCAGTAGCCTTGGTCCGCCTATATTATTCCAAAGAAAACGGCTGAATCATCATTGTTTTTTTTTAGAAAGATAGCGAAAAATTATCTAGTTTCTCTTCCATAAGCAATTTCTTCAAATCATACAGATTGATGATTCATATAGATTTTGAACTAGCTGATATGAATTTTCTCTTCTTCAGGTCTAGCATTGGTCATCTTGAATTTCCTTTGACTATTGTCTACTGGAAGACATAAATTAAATGAAGGGAATTCGGCATTAATCAAAACTGTCGAACTTTTTTTGTGTAGAGCACATGTCTAGCCTACATGGTACAGCTTGTTACTTTTATCACAATTTGTTTTCATGTTATTGAACTCAACAAATTGCCTTGTCATGTTTTGTATTGAAGGAACAACAAAGACATGCTATAGAACCCTGGGATTTTGGGAACAATTTCAATTCGAAGTTAGATGCCTCTGGCAAAGTTCATCTGAAGTTCCTCTTCAATTCAATTCAATTTATTATTTATGAAAGCAGAAAATCGCAAACTCATGTTTTCATGAAGTCTCTATTCTTTGTATTTTCAAAAGATTAATCCACAACCGATTAAAGATCGAAAGGAACTGTAAAACAAAAAAGTTATGCATTTTTGAAAACCCTGTTATTCAAGAAAACTAAACATGTTTTATTTGAACTTACTATGTTAAGATGCTACGATGTTATTTCAATTGATTGTGTATGATCATTTGTTTTGTTCAAAAGCATATATTTATCAATAAATTCATTTTACGAAAAAAAAAAATCAATTTCTTTTAACCATAAAAATACATATACATGTACAATGATTCATGGAAATATAAAAACATGCATGGTTAGGAGCCCCTAAAGAAGTTTAAATACAAACTTGTGGTTGGGGGCACTGACCATGACATATTATATCGAGAAATTAGAAAAATCAACAAAAACATCATTAACGGGAAAATAAATATATGCAAGAAAAAGATTACACTGCTAAACTTGCAAAAACCAGGGTAATAATCGGGCAGCGCCAGGAGCGTCACAACGTGACGGACATGTGCGCTATATGAGAAGCCACCACCACCATCATCATCATCATCAAAACAAACGGTTGTGTCAATAATATTGTGACATGAGCTCTAGCCTGGCTTCACATGTTAGGGAATATTTTTCCGATTCATGGAAAATAATAATGTTCAGTTGACCCTGCTACCTTTCTTCTTCTAAAGGATAGGAATGAGGAGGCGCGATAACTCAGTCGGTAGAGCAGTGGTCTCGTAATCCGGTGACCCGGGTTCGAAACCAAGGCGATGCGCTAGTGCCCTTTGGTAAGACATTAATCCTCATTACCAGGTCCCTCGGAGAGGACCTAAAGCCGTCGGCCGTCTGGTTGCTTACTTACAAGCATTTATGCTTTCTTAGCAGTCAGGTAAAATAACCACCACCAAAACGTTGAGAGACAGAGGAAAAGCGGTATCCTTGTATTCCAGGATCGCACGAATATCCTCCATCTTTGATCATCTTGTAAACGTTGCAAACGGTAGACAAATTTATGTACATGTCTATATTAAATATCTTTGCAATTCGTGTGTGATCCTGAATTCAGTTGTCACTCGTATCAATGTTGTATGTATTATGTAGAGAATCAGAATTGCAGAGTCATACAATCATGTTGATGGAAAATTAAAATTAAAATTAAAATAGCAGAATAGCAAGGTCCTGAAGTTGGATGTCTTTTGTCATTCTTGTTATCCTTGAAGAGGATTGAACGTCCTATATACTTTTTCGATTAATTGAAATGAAAATAAATCCAATTAAAATCCAGTGATCATGATTATTTTCGCTTTGACAAGATAATTCGCACCGACTGGAAGACTTTGCCTTCCAAAAAATAAGGAACTATTTTGCGATTTTCATGGGTGAATGATGTTTAAATTCTTATTTTGATGAATCCTCACGTGTGACGGCAGGGGGTATAACAATGAATGTTAAGCCATCAGTGATTTCTAAATTCCACTTGTTTAGGATTCTGTATTCAGAAACAGGTACACATAAACATCTCAAATAATTTACGGCATTGAAATTTATCAATGTTTACAATGTGGGGAATCCCGCAGAGATGAATATTTCTCCACAAGAAGATAAATAACTCAAGAGGGGCTTCAGAACGTTTGAGTAAACAAATTAGGGTCTATTATGTGATAAACCTTTGAATGGGAGTCTTTTGGAGAGCTGCTATTATACTTGAAGAAAAATGAATATTCTTGACGTTTCCTATTGATATATTTTTTTGTTTGTTTAGTCAAGTTCCTAAAATACAATATGTTTGGCAAAGGAATTGAAAAGCTTTAAAACTTAACCCCGAAGTATACAGTGGTAATTGATATCATTTAGGTTAAAATGTAAAAACCATGATAACGAAGCGAAAAGAAAACCTGTTACAAAATGATAGCACAGCCGACTATATATATATATACAACAGAGGGGAGAGTGGCAAATGTAGATTAACCTGTTGCAAAGGATATAATTATGTACCACAGCTGGACTTGAACCGCGAAACATGGGATTCACAGCCCAACGACGTACCACTGGACCACGACACCTCTTCCCCTACGAGTCCAGTTAGCAATAGCCTTTAACAGCAAGATACTCACATCTCTACACGCGGCGGCAAAGTTTAGTCTGACGTTATATGCACATAATGTGTAACAAAATGATGTTATCACGATATAATAATAATTATAGTGCTTTTAGCACCTAGCACTTACTTTATCAGAAGTCTCTAATGGCTCTACAATAATGCAGCATAATAACCCTGTGTCATCAAGGAATAAATTCTTACCAGGTCCCAATTTACCTCACCTGGGTGAAGTGTGGCAAATCTAGATCAATGTCTTGCCAAAGGAAATTAGTGCAGCAACGGGACCCGAACCGTTAATATTCATTTTCTTTAGTCTCTGTATTTTCCCTTCAAGTTTTAGGAAGTAGTCGCAGATTTCAGAAACCATTAACAGCTCCGGGGGGGGGGGGGGGGCATTTATTTAAAAGATGGGGACAGTCACACTAAGCCACATAGATATCGATACTATCACGGCCTTTAATTAATTTTGGCGTGTCCTAATTACCAAACTGAAGACCTCGACAAATAAAGGAGATTTCCTCCGTAAATATTGTAAAGTAATAAAGTTATGTAAACAATAATTTGTGAATAAAATAATAGCTGTCCACTAGCATTTTATAGCGTTTGCTTTATGTCCAAAGTCTAAATATTTTGAAATCCATTGACTGCATTGAAAATAGATATTATATGTGTATCTTTTTTGTATGTTGATGTAGTTTTAGTATTGTATGATATACTGTATAGTATACCAGTACAATAAGTAAATTATTGATGCAAAATCTTAATAATATAACATTGTATCGGTATTTTTACTTTTATATTGTTTAATATGTTGTGTTTTTATCTTTTTCCAGTAACACAGTATCCGAACTACGAACTGGACACACTGTCAAAAGAATACTGATTGAATAAAAGAATACAAATGCAGGGAAAAGGCCGCCATTAATTTCTCCAAAGTAACGAACACCGTACGGAGATATGACACCCTGGTACCGCCTATATCCTACAAAATAGTCCATATTTAACGAAATTATTACGCTTAATGTATAACTATAATATGAATCGAGAGACAGAACTCCTACTTTCTAAAATGACACAGCCGTTCTGAAATTCTTGCTATTATACACGAGGTTGAAATGGCGCAATATTACTCCACTAATCAAATAATACAGTGCATTTTCTGTACTTGGATGCATCTGTAACAAGCATATAAAGAGCGCAAGATGCAGGTAGAGAAAGAAAGTTTTCTCTTTTAGAAATGCCGAGAACTTCCCAATAACTATATGATTTAAAGAGTTCCATAACAATTAATGTATGCACAATTCTACCCGAGAAAATCTCTACAAAATATGAAAAGACTAAAGCTATGAATAGTGAGAGTGAAAAGGGCATACTTTGTTTAATGAAATGAGCTAACATTGAACAAGGGATGACAATTAATTTCTCAGCGAGTTGTTTGACTACTCGCCGTCTGGTTGTCATAGCAACCGGCTATGCGACCATGGACGAGTCTGCATGCACAGACTTTAATTTGACAATCAGCACAATTCCATAAAGACTTAAGCAGAGCTTAGCTCTACTAGTCTGAGGAGCAGCTAAATAGCATAGCCTATTTGGAGTGCACGCACGGTACCAGACCGCGAAGTCAGCATAGTCTATAAGTTCAGACACTCTGCTACGAACTACGACCTACAAGTGTCTGTACATGCAGACTAACCATGGACATGTATGGCATAGCGCATACAGAGTATAACGGCAGCAAGAAAGCCATCGCTCTATAGCAGCATGGAAATATTTTTATCCTGTGCACAATGAGAAAATTTTAATAATTGGATCAGGGAGATGTTAAACTCACATCTACCTGATTGGATCGAATATATTTGAGAGTCCATGCACTTTGGATAATGAGATATTTTCTCTTTTGTTTACGAATTGGAGTCAAAAGGACAGTGGAGTTTAATAAATGAAATGGAGTAAGAGGGAGCGATTAATGCTATTAAAAAGATTGCGCAAAAGAAATGGGGAGAAAAAGATATATATAAAGTTGGAGGGAGAGAGAGAGAGAAGGAGACAGAGAGAGAGAGAGAGAGATGACGCGACGTCACAGAATACAATTATTTATATTAACTGGCGAAACACTATAATGTTTGCTCAAAAGCATTTAATTGGCCACCTTGACAACAGTTATATTCAATGGCGTGTAGGCTACAATTTATTGTATTGGCTTTATACGGGTGACAAATTGAGGTGTTCTGGATGAATAGCATATACCATTGAATAATTTGATTTATATACATGCATTATCAATCGTCGAGTTGACTAATTGCCACGCATGATGGAACTACAGAATTAGCCTGGCTGACAAAGTATGGGAATACAGGCAGGCGTGTATGGAGAGAGAAGCATATAATGATAAGAATAATGATAATAATAGTAGTAATAATGATGATGATACTACTACTGCTACTACTACTGCAACATGTATTACTATTACAGTTACTATTACTTTTACTACTCCTACTACTACTACTACTACTACTACTACTACTACTACTACCACTTCTACCACTGCTACTACTACTACGTACTATTACTACTACTAATATTGCTTCTACTACTACTACTACTACTACCACATATATTACAACTACTACTACTACTTCTACTAGTACTACTACTACTACTACTACTACTACTACTACTACTACTAGTTATAATGAAATTAATAGTAATAAGCGTTTTACAGATCAAATACACCCGTCATCGGATTCAGGCTTGCCTGTACACAATGCATGCATATTCTTCACTCCGTGAGGAGGTTTCCAGCTAGGTGCCACTTTCCAGACGCTCACAATGTTAGGCAAATTACAATGACCACTGATGATTTTAACCTCCGGCCTAGCTGGTATCCATTTACGTCTGGGTGGAGGGAATCAAGGTAGATAACACGCCTTGCTTAAGGACTTGGGTGCTGTGTCGGGGATCGAACCCACGACCTTCGAATGTCCTGTCGACTTTAAATGTAATAGGTCCAATAATGATCATTGTATTCTGTTAACACTGTGGAGTATTTGTTTAACAAAAAATCTTTTACTGGGGTTAGAATTTACATTTCGTGAGAGATTTGTTTTAATTTTTGAAATATAAATGTTGGAAAAGTCAACTTGTACGGGTAGTGACAATAGAATCCAATTCATTTGAAATGACTCCTCTTCTTTTGAGGATATCTATATGAATACCCGTACCGCGTTATGGAATGAAGTATTGATGGTAATTAAATTAATTCTCCAGTAAATCAAGCGTTTGCACGCATATTAGTTGGCAGGCACCACACCCTTGACAGTCGCAATACACAACATAGGGTCTGAGCTTCAAAGACTATGTAGATACAACATTACATAGGCATTGCACTGTAACTGCTCCTTAGCCAGACAATGACATATTGAAGGCTCAGTTCAAGACTTTATGGAATTGTGCTTCAGCTTCAAATTAGAGTATGTGTTTGTAGACTATTTGTGTGTACGATGACGCGCCGAAAGACCTCGCTAGTCGCCTATACACAGCCCTACGTCAACAAAAGCCCCCCCCCCCCCCCCATTCTCCTAATGGAAATTGGTAGCGTACCTGGTACAGATCAACACGGAACAATGATTGGGAATATTGGATATCGATAACTACATGATTCAGCAAATTGGGTAGAAATATGGATGAAACAACGTCAGACAAACCTCATTAGGTATGCATGGTTGGTTAGAAAAACGATCGTCACCTCCCAAACAGGCGGTTAGAAAATTCTATCAAAATAAACATCATCCATTTAGTATCATCAGCAAACCGTTTGACAATGTACGGCAAAGCCATCAATCTTTTGCTCTATACTTTCACATGCATTTTATATAAGCTTTCAGTATCTAAGATATCCATACAAAATATTTCTTAGTTAAACCATATATTACATATTCTTTATGAAAAGATTAATAGCTACAATCTGTATGAGTGAGGTTGCCATTATTTTAATTGTTTATCCATTTGAAAAATCGTACTTAGGTCTCTAGAGTAAACCTTGAACAAGATATCATACGATTTTGCTACAGGTCCATTAATTACTGTATTACAACTACACAAATCTGTTTCATATAAAAACTCTATGCGTACCTTGATTATAATATGTACAAGGTGATCATTCCCTGTATGATGAAGCCGTATATTTAGAACTCATTTGATTCTCTGTCATGTTTTTTTCTTCACGCAGGCGTGCAGAAGCTCTAATGAAAATGCTTTCCATTTAATAGCGTTTACAGATTCAATATGGCGCCCTTACTGCCATTGATGTAGCTTTTTTCCGCGAACCAGCTTCCATTATCATCGAGTCATTCGAGTGAGTTAATTCACACGGATTGCGTTTAATATCATCGTAAAGAATGACATCTCCTAGTACCGATTGATGAAATGTGGATGATGGAAAGAGACAGAGAAAATGGAGATAGAGAGAGGGACAGAGGGAGAAGGAGGGAGAGAGAGAGAGAGAGAGAGAGAGAGAGAGAGAGAGAGAGAGGGTGGGGGCATAAAGAGAGCAAGATAGAGAGAAAAAATATGGTGCATATTAGCTTGCGGTTGCACCATGTGAGAGAGAGGGAGGATTGGGGACTCCTGAAAAGGACTCTCGGAAATCTTTCTTGAATGTGTGTAGTCCTGTTGTTGTTGCTGTTTTAGTCTTAGAGGCGTGTGTCATTCAATTATGAATATTTACGCCGGAAAAGGACTGTTGGTGTAGTCTTGAAAAAGACTGTTGGTTACGGGTGGTAGGAGTGGCTCGACGTTTCGAACAGGTTGACTATCCTCCTCTCCAACCGGCGCTATAGTTCTCCTTAGATCTATAAGCTAAGAAAGATAACCAACAGTCTTTTTCAAGACTACACCAACAGTCCTTTCAGGACTACACACCCTTAAGAAAGATTTCCGAGAGTCCTTTTCAGGACTCCTCAATCCTCCATCTCTCTCACATGGTGCAACCGCAAGCCTACTGTATATCTACATCACCATGCAAGCCGATACTTTATTAAGCAACATATATGTATAATGTTACGAAAACTAAATTTGCTATGATATCTGGGCCCCGTTGGACAAAACTTACCATTGATGGTAACTTTGCCATCAATGGTAACTACCATGGAAACCTTGATTTTGATTGGCTGTTGAGCCATGTTACCATGGTAGTTGCCATTGATGGCAAAGTTACCATCAATGGTAAGTATTATGAAACGGGCCCTTTAATCCGTTGTAACGTTGTATGTAAAATGTTAGCAAATGACAACAAAAAAATGAATTTCGAAAATACGACAGCGCAGGATCACAGGCCCGTGCTGATTAGATGTATCCAGAGGCGTGTCTACGAGGCGTGAATCATTGTCAATATTTGCATTTCATATTTCTAACCCATGACCATGTCTGCGTATTAATGGCACTATAATTAAACTGTAATCGCCCATAAAGCTGGTATTTGTTTTTACCTCTTAACCCTGAAGTGATCACGATAACGTTTATATCCTCTCAGAACTTTATTGATCAAACTGTTTGACTCTTTAGATTGATCAATAAAGTTCGGAGAAGATATGAAAGATACGAAGATATGAAGATATAAATATTGTAAAGTTGTTTACATTACTTGTATTAAAGAGAACTGTTGCTGAGCTAGCGCCATGAACGTCCCTGGACGGTGTGTGCGCTCTATAAGTTTACACTATTATTATTATCATTATTAAATATCAAGAATAAACCATATTGTCACAATAATTTCATGAAAATAAGAAAGAAAAAATCATTCCAATTGTTATGGGCAAACATGTAAATATTAATATAATGGTCTTACCCTATGAGAGTAAGCCAAGTGCCATGTCACATTGATGACGTCACCAGGGGCAAAGGTAGTCACGGGTCCATCTGCGCCTATAAACAAACAAAACAACAATTTATTACATGCCCTTATAAGGAGTTCATGCTCATGAATATTCATATTTACTAAGCCATTACCAAGTTCGTAACACACTCTAAATACGTATCTTTAGCCTCGGTCACAATTGCCATTACGAACTGCTACGAACGCCGTAAGGGAAATTCGGGAAGACAATGGAAAAACAGGGAGATTCGTACGAAATTATCGTTCTTACGAACCTTTGTGACCGTAGCATTAGTTAAATGATGGGATGGATTGAATAGAATTGAATTGAACATGTCGTTGAAGTCACTTCAAAACGATATTTGTTTTAAACTTCAAAACTGAGCAAATCATGTTTACTGAGTTACATCCGTATTTGAACGGTTTATTACTTAATGATGGGACTCGATGAAAGTTCAAGTATAATTTAAGTTTTCGTGACTCGTAAAAATAATAGGAGATAAAGAGATAAGTGCATATATTAAACTCTAAACTCGAGCAGAATTTCTAGCAAAGCCTGCTTTACTTCATGCCTACTTCCTGAAACAAAGAATCTTCTTCACGACAACCAAGTTTGACAGAGCCTTACCAGACATAGCAACAACCAATGTAGGCAAAGAATGCTATATATAATTGTGAATAACGTGTGCAGTAATTGATGATTGGTAGCGTGAGATTATGGGAATATGGCATCGTCCTGATGGAACTTTTCAAACCCACAAGCTTCTGCTTTTTTTTTTAGTTTGCCTTATCTATTATGTTACTTTAAATGAATTGTATTAGTATTTTTATTTGATGTAAATTTGTTAATGATTTGGAAAAATAAAACAATTGAATTGAATTCAAATACATTAGCAAACTGGACTATCAGTATCAAAAGACTGATTCGAGAACTCACAGTTTCAACATTGTTATTGATTACGAGTGCGGTATATTTTAGCTTTTACATCCAAATGAATCCAATGATTTTTTTGCGCTGGGTATTAAAGTTGAAATCCTTCGTATTAGACATTCAATTCATTAAGACTATATTGTAATGGCGTCAATATTTGGTTTCCAAGGAGATCACATGACCCTCACGTAGCCACAAACTGGGTTATCCATCCTCTGGAAGGCGAATTAACAATGGGTTGCCATACCAACCGAGAGCATATTGAACGATCGGGAAGAAGATTAAATATCCTTTACATATAACAAAATGGTGATTGGTACACGCGAGGCATAGTTGACATTTGATAAATCACATAGACCATTTTTGTTATACTATACATTTGTTGTTTACCCGAAATTTTGCGCCCTTTGGTATTCTAAGCAGATAAGATGTTAGCAATACTCATGGTGACGATCTCTTTTTTCTTCAAACATGTATTTTTTCCTCCGAGTTACATGGCAAATTGCAAAACAAAGAAAATAATGACACATTTACATAATAATTATGATTGACATACATTTAAGGCATTTATTAATATGGTATCGCGAATGCCTCGGCATTTTAACTGCATCCCAAACAAGTTTATGATGAAGAAGGGATTAATCTGTTCTTTAAACAATATAAACTGGTACTATTACCAGGGAGATGCTATTACGTATTTACGTTGTACTGCTTATTATCATGATAGACGCTGATGGTGGATAGCTTTGTCATTAATACCATCAGTAATGGGTTTCTGCATGGATAATTATGACTATTAATGTTTACATTGAGGCTTTTTTTTCTTGTTATATCGTGACGTAAATTGATTATGTTAAAAGCCATGTTAATGCATTACGTTTTTGTAAATAGTCTGATGGAAGGTCACATCCGGCCTGACCTATTATAGAACTCATTGCACTTTCGAAATAATGGATAATTGAACGTCTGGAATGACGATAACATAGGAAATACATGAGCAAGGTATGTTCTTTTCCGGGCTTCTTTATGTGCAAAATTATGGTTCGTGGGAATTCCACTTTCAAAAAAAAAATAACACTCGTTTGAGATGACCAAGAATTTAAACATATTATATGACGGTTCGGAGAAACTAACCCCAGTTGTTCGAGATAACGTATAATATGTGGGCCATTGTACTTTTATCTGGGATGTAAACACCATGAAACACCGACGAAGTGAATAATTAAACGTCTCGTCAAACATGCCTTTGTTATACAAACGATGAATGACGGAGTACTAGATAAAGTATTCATTTTTTATGCTAAATACTTGAGCCGATAATACACATGATACATTCAATGGCTTTTTGCGTTCTATATATCGAGTCACACCGACAAGCCTACTCCGACTGCCTCTCGGTCGAGGCAATGGAATTTCTGTTCAGTCTGTTCTCGGTCTGGTGTTGGTCTTGTCGTTATGCACTGTGGTAGGTACCGATCGGTAATTTGATCAATAGGGGGGGGGGGGGTGTTAGTTCTGCTTTGACTCTATACCGACTGCAAACCGACCGAATTTTGGTCGTTCAAAATAATGTAATTTCAATTTTGTCAGTTGTCGGTCTTTGGTGGAGTGCAGCCTCAGTCAAACCGTCAAACCGACTCTAAACCGACTGCGAACCAACCGACTCATGGTCTTACATGGCAATTTAATTTCTGTTCGGTTTGGTGTCGGTCTTGTCGGGATTGAGTCAAACCGTCCAAACCGACTCTATACCGAAGTCATTCGGTCTGTTGTCGGTCTTGTCGAGGAAGCGCGATGGCTCAGTGGTAGAGCAATGGTCTCTTAACCGGGAGGTCCCGGGTTCAAAACCAAGTCAATACATTGTGCCCTTTGATGAGGCATTAACCCTCTTTACCAAGCCCCTCGGAGAGGAATTAAAACAGTCGGTCTCCTGACTGTTTACTTACAAGCATCTACATGCATCCTTAGCAGTCAGGTAAAACAGTCATCATCAAACAAAATAAGTAACTGATCAGAAGCGAAATACTCAAGTCACACAGAGGAGACCAAAGCCTGTGTGGACCACTGGACGGGACTTGTGTAGTGACTCGATAAGAAGAAGAACAATGTTAAACTGTATGACTAAGGTATACCACAGTATGTAGAAGCACTGTTGTGTGAAACTAATATGATGAATTCTATTTTATTGATCTAATTGGTGTGGGACCCCACCCAGGCTTCATATCGATTTATACAGGCGTATATGTGGCCAAGGTTTAATCAATTGTACCGTGAACCGAGCTGTATCGATGCGGATGTAGAATTTTAGATATTGCGTGTTTTGGTTTCGCTATACAATTTTGCTTATTTCGTCAAGAGAGACACAGAGAGAGAAAGTCAAAGAAAGAGGCGGGGGAGTATCAAAGAGGGGGAGGGAGAAGAACAAAGAGAGATAGAAATAGAAAGAGAAAGTAAGATGGGAGGGAGATAGATAGAGGAGGGGAGAAGGAGATCGATATATAGGCAAGATAAAAAGAAAGAGAAGGAGGGGTCCACCATTGTACAATTGTTTTGTTAGTGGACCCCTCTGCTTCCAATATGTATTCCTAAACTGTGTAAATGTTTATAATTGATTTGTTATGTTTTGTTGGAAACATAAATGAATTGAAATTGAAATATGTATATATATATAGAGAGAGAGAACTATGTAAAAGTAGTTTATATTTTCGCCATTGGGTATTAAGTTACTTTTAAACGCCGACACTTGGTTTTTCAAAGTATTTAGATTTTATTAAAATGATCAGACCACATTTCCATTACTAGGAACTAAATGAGTTCGCACAAAAGCTCACTTTGCAGCTGTTACATAGTACGATATCGAGTTTTCAATATAAATAAAGCAGTAATTTAAAAATCGATGTCTTCGCCATAGCCTTTATAATTATATACAGTGAGTATGACAAAATTGTTCCCAACTTTGGTAGCTCCTAATCAGAAATTCATAACCAATATGACTTTGAAATGTAATTCATAAAAGAGTAACTTATTTTCTGTCAAATGATACCCTATTCATAATATTTCTGGCACGGGTGAATGAGCACCAGGGTCTTTAAAACGTGTTGTCAAAATTATAACTAGGCGTTGTGGCGTGCGCCTGTAATCCAGCTAAAAGTGGAAGTTACAAACTGATTTAGCCGAGGACACAGGTTCGAAACTGAGTCACGTCTTTCGGATGGTGATGTTTAAAGGTCGGGCCCCAGACGTAAATAATCAGATCTGATTGATTGATACACGTCTGTAAAAACCCAATACACACACACACACGCATTGTACCTAGTTTTGGCTGATGGGAGGGATGCAGGTCAGGCCTTATGTGTGCTTCTTTGCTCTTAAATCCTCATAAAAGTTAAATTTTGCCTCGGGATTTGGTGCTTCATTGTTTAAAATGATGCAATGTATTCAGGCTTTCACAGAATCTTTTTCCGATCCATAGGATAACCTTTTTTATTATGTCGGATAGCCTACTAACTTATTGTCTCGTGATATGTAAGTTCTCTCTGCTCACTGAGTCCGCTCGTCCATTTCACATAAGGTGCTTATCTCGAATACCAGTTTCGTAAACTTTGAAAACTCAAAGGTTAAGAAAGAACATTATGTTGATAACTATCAACGTCATTGACGGTAGAAATTCATTAAAAAAAAGATAACATCCCAAACAAACTTTATACATTTTTGTATCACTTTAATAAAGAGAAGGGTTACATTAAACAAGAAATCGGAATGACAGTAGACTTTCATTTAAAAAAAAGATAACATCCCAAATAAACTTTATACTATTTTGTATCGGTTTAATAAAGAGAAGGGTTACATTAAACAAGAAATCCGAATGACAGTAGACTTTCATTTAAAAAAAAGATACATCCCAAATAAACGTCATACTTTTTTGTATCACTCAAAGAGAAGGGTTACCTTAAAGCCCCACTGTCCTACTTGTAGCTACTTGCTCCCTCTATATAAAAAAAACTTCCCCAAACGGTGCCTGTTGGTCCCCCATGATCCTCTTTTTCGTATGTTAGTTGAGAGCTGAGTTAATGAGATAGCCACCTGTCAGTGACCTCGCTGTGTGGTATAATCCCTTCTGGCCCAGTAGTATTGACGGTCTTTAAACAAGAGACCGGAATGAAGTCAAGATTGTAATCATCATAGCGAAGAGAATAACATGCATTTTGCTTGTAATAAATTTTCTTTGTGTTTGAGTTGATGTCAACACCATTTCTTTTCAACTGACTAAAAGCCAATGTAAATAAGTGAGTAATTGTGTCTGGAATGATATAATACAAACATGATGGCTTTTGATCCTCATTCACTTCTTCAGCCCAAACTTGGTACAAGAGGATTTTGACAATACTTTTTGAAAAGCCTGCTGCTCAGTCACCCAGGGCAGCACAATTATCAATATGGTATCATTAGACAGGGTATAAGTTATACATTATCATGATATATGATTCAAGGTTACATAGGTTATAATTTATAATAAGAACTTACCAAAGTTGGGTGCACTACTGCACTGTATATTAACAAAAGTAAACGTTAACAAAATAATCATGGTTTAATAAACATAGTATCCGACCATTCCCATGCACAGTAGGGCTAAAAGGCTTGATATACAATTATTGCAACACTAAGACAATTCAAAAGATAATATACATGACGAGAGAAAAGGGAATATAATGTAGTAGTAAGGTCTTTAGATCTCTCGCTGGTGAAAATCTTGATCAATGTAAACATTTAACAAACAAAATACTGTTCGTGTCAACTTAAATTGGTTTCATTATTTTGTTTGTTTGAATTGTAATAAAAAAAAAATTGATAACCGTATAATTACATGAATTTGCGCAGTTATCATTATCATTCTTCTTTTAATTAATAAATGTTGTAATGATCATCATATTGTTCTTCTTTGCAGTATTGCTGAAAATGCATGTTGATCATACCACGTAATGTGATGAAACATGCAGATGGGGATGGTGCGGCAAACCATATGGAAGTACCAGGTGAAGGTCTGCTTTTTATGAGTTTCATAAATATAATGATTATTCTTTCTAATTTATAATTGATTTATCAATCTGTATGTAAATATTAAATATTCGATTGAACTCTTGCATCATATTACTTGTCATTTATTTACTCCCCTTTTAAAGCTCTCGATTTCTTCCTCCTCATTTCCTGTTAATCCCCCTTTTCATTTTTAAAAACATAATTATTGTATCGTTTTGGCGAGTGGTGGTACATCATGCCTCTTAAAACTGTTTTGTTTTCATATTCACAAAGAAGTAGAAATATATAATGTTTTTTAAAACCAAATATACATATATTACGCAGATAAAAGGATCATTATTAAAATCATTAAATCATCTGAGTTCGTTACGTTTTGTTACAACTTTTATTTTTAAAATACCCCTCATATTATATACAGTAGGCTTACGGTTGCACCATGTGAGATGGGGGATGATTGGGGAGTCCTGGAAAGGACTGTCGGTAATCCTTCTTTCTTGAGTGTGTGTAATCCTGAGAAGAACTATTGGTAATCTGTCTTGAGCTAGTTCTAATGAGAACTATAACGCCGGTTGGAGATGATGGGTGGTAGGAGGGGATCGACGTTTCGAAAAGGTTGACTAGATCCGTCGTCAGGAGACAACCGTTAGCCTACTGTATATCTACATCACCATGCAAGCCGATGCTTATAAGCAGGATCTACACCTCATATTATTGGCAAATATCATCTTGAACGAAAAACAACCAGAAAATTAAGAAAGCTAAGTGAACTGCAGGAAAAAAAAAAAAAAGAGAAACACTTTCTAAAATATAGAATAAATGGGGGAAATCATGACACACAACAAAAGACAATTGTCTGCCAGTAGCATTAATCTTCATTTGTATATAGTGCAATTGTATACACCCTTGCGATGTTCTTTAATTGTCAGTATCTTATTTTATTTCACATAATACTGGTATTACGTTTCTGTAGTAGTGGAATAATGTCTCTCGGTTGTTTGGCTCGTAAAAAATCCCATCGCCAGTATTTGAGTTAATATGTTGAGTGCAAAAATACATAACGTAGTTTCGACATTATGGACTGTTTCTGGAGGATGATTCGTGAAGCAAGTGTAATGTAATTTGTCTTTTGTTCAAGTTGTTTCGATACTAGTCTGCTCTTTTTAAAATAGAGTGGGAACGATTCCGTGCAATGCTTTCTTGTATCACAACCATTAGCCATAGTCATAATTCGTTTTATCACCTGACACCTCCTCTTGCTCTACTTTAATTACTATGTTAACTATTGTTCTAAATTAGTGTTTATAAAACAACATTCGAAAATCAAATATCCAGAAATTGACAATAAATACTAAATTGAATTGAATTGAAAATATTTGTTTTCAGTCAGGAATTAACTATATAATTATGGATAAATGCCAAATGTCGTATATTGGCACAAGTATAGCGTAATCTGGACGACATCGATTCATTTCAGTCTTTGAAGGGAAATAATCGACCAGCTCTACGAAAAGGTGTTCTGAATAGAGTGACATGCTATCCACTGTGGAGATAAAATTGGGTGGCAACAAGGAACATTTCGAATTGAATTCTGATTGAAGTAAATTCCACCAGGTCAACCAACAGGCCTGAACCCTCTGATACGATGCGGGATCCCGCTTTGTCGGAGTATTATTCGGAACCAGAACCAGAAATGCTCTTTTAAGTGGAGTAAGGTGTTAAACAAACTGAAAACTTGGACGTCTGTCCGTCTATGGAAAAGGTTTGTTAAAACCGACACTGACAGAACTCATAAATCTCCTTAATCCCCACTGCACTACTTATAGCTACTTGTGTCCTCTATATAGCAAACAATGCCTAATCGGTGACCATTGGTCCCCCATGGTCTTATGTTAATCGAGAGCTGACTTGATGAGATACCAACCTGTCATTGACCATGCAGGGAGGTCTTATCCCTCCTGGCCAAAGTAGTGCAGATATAGGCTTTAAGGTTTTAAGTTTTAGTAGAATAAGACACAATGGTATAGCGATGATTGAATCATAATAGTTTCTCATGTATTTATCGTAAATGTGTTAAAACGCCTATCATGAATGTATTATCATCCATATGTGAATGTTTATAAATCGTTATTGCTGTGATAACCAGTGGAAGAGGAATTTCCCGTGAATAGACAATTCATGCTATTCTTCCTTCTATACTTAAACTAGTCCTTGTTCTAGTATTTATATCTATAGTATACTTAAACTTATACTTATATTTCTATATCTATACTCCTGCTCATACTTATTCTTATATTTATACTCATGCGTATACTTATACTGGTATTTATACTCCTGCTTATACTAATATTTATACTCCTGCTTATACTTATATTTATACTCCTGCTTATACTTCAACTGATATTTATACTCCTGCTTATACTTAAGCTGATATTTATACTCCTGCTTATACTTATATTTATACTCCTGCTTATACTTCAACTGATATTTATACTCCTGCTTATACTTAAGCTGATATTTATACTCCTGCTTATACTTATATTTATACTCCTGCTTATACTTAAACTGATATTTATACTCCTGCTTATACTTATATCTATACTCCTGCTCATACTTATTCTTATATTTATACTCCTGCGTCTACTTATACTTGTATTTATAATTGTATACTTATACTTAATTGGTGACTTACTTGGTTCCATGCCACAAGGGCCAGTGGTACGGACGTTGTCCAGAAAGTCCAGAGCGAAGGTCCTCGCTTGAGGGAAAGTCAGCCTGACGTGGGCGGCGCAGATGCTAACCAGGCACGCCCCTAAAACCAACCTTAAACTTAACATGATGATGATAGTGTTGACAGGATGAATCCAGATAAACTGTCTCTACGAACTCCCGGGGAAAGAGATGATGCCGATAAATAACAAGTACCAATGTCCTCAACGAGTTGCAATAATAAAAGTGTTATCAATGGCAGTATCGTCTGACACCGTTTGAGCGACCAGCAACCAATACCAATAATTCGTTATCACCTTAAAGAGAAGTTTAGACTAAGGAATATGGCTCTTTCACATAAGAAGCTGTAAATAAAATTGTGGCGATTGCGAAGATCTCTGTTTAAATGCATGCGACTCGTTCACTGACGGTGCGCAACAATGAGAGAAGGTTTTTAATTCAGTTGTATTGATTCACCGTCACTCAACTCGGCTCGATCAAGAGCAAAAGAGTGAGCACGAGCGAGAGAGAGAGCGAGAGAGAGAGAGAGAAAGACAAAGGAAGAGAGAGAGAGAGAGAGAGAGATAGTGAGAGAGAGAGAGAGCGAAATTACGCACACACCAACGTTGTGCTTGTGTGTCCATGAGATAGAGAAAGCAAGAATTTCTTTGTTTGTGGTGTTTGTGTTAGCTGTCCCCTGTATGCTTATCAAAGTACTTGTATTATATAATATAATATATGCGAGGGCGACACCGGACCGGTACAAATTGGTACCAAAAAGAGTCTCCATGACGAGGCCTTTTATTCTAGGTCAAGTTTCATGAGAAAACTATTAATAAAACATATTATATCTAATATCTAATATCATTTCTCAGCATGACAAACACAGACTTTGGGAAGACCTCAGAATAATCGCCATGACGAAGCGGTATATATTCTAGGTCAAGAATTGGAAGAAGATACAATTATGTAAAACGGGATTAGTGTTTATGAACTTATCAATAAGGTGTAAAATTAATGATAAATGATAAAACTGAAAGTAAAAATATCTTACGAGAGAGTTAGTTCTTTACGCGGCAATTCAGTCAAGGTAAATAATATATAGAACTGTTTTGGATTAGTTAAGACCCAATTAATCTGGGCACAGAACAATTATCCCTTTCAGTGGAGAACTTGATTATATCCATTGCTTATGTTAATTTGATTCGAGGGCACAAATTCTTCGTTTTTTTCACGAAGAACTACAATCCTTTTAATTCGGAAAAAGAAGAAAAAGTACACGTGTGCGCGCACACAAATGTGTGTGTGTGTGTGTGTTTGTGGGTGTGCGCAGTGTGTTTGCGTGTTGGTTTAGTTAAAAAAAGGGGAAAATTTCGTAATTTCATGCTTGTAGTATTCAATAACAAATATAGAACAATCTCCCATCTTATATCTCTATCACACACACCCACCCACTCCCACATGCGTAACCACTCACACACACATACCCGTATCAATACGAATGATAATACAGTGAATATAACTTCCTCATACAAAGAACATTTCGCTTAGGAAAATCACAATCGTTTGCCAAAATATATATATATGCACTGTATATAATGTCATATGAATATAATTTTCTCTTTGAAATGGAGTGTAACCATATTTAATGCATTTTAAAATGACTTAGATATGACAGCAAACATAAAGAAGTGATAATAATACGATAATAATAATCTTGATCTAGAAGAAAGGAATGGTATATAAATGTTTTTTATTTCTGATCTTGTGTATAAATATGTATGAATAAATAAATAAATAAATAAAAATGTATAAATTGTGTTTGTAATTAAGTAAAATAATTAAACAAATTGTTTAGGAAAACTTTACATTTACTGTAACATTTGCATTAGAAAGCAGTAAAAGCTAATGAGTAGCTTGCGTATGAAACGGGGGTCATAATTAGGAATGTAAACTCTTCTGTTTAGTGAACGTAAAGAGTTTGTTGAATAAACACGCCTTTGTTAAACACCGTACTTGTGTTTTCGTTTCATTTGTACAGTTCATTAAATACTTCTTGTGTGCTTTTGGAATCAAGCTGGCTTCTCGAAAGGCTTTTTAAGGACTCTCGAAGCTTAAAAGCACAGCATGCCTGTATTGATAAGCTCTTGTAATGATGCCGTTGTTGTGATTTATTTTTTACCCCGCTCGTTTTCTCAAATAAATCACATTGTGGCGTCTCGACATGAAACCATAGTTTCCATCTTCAGTCGACTACCTCTTTCCTTCCCAAAGTCATTGTTATGTATTCGCTAATGACACCAAGGACCTTGTTATTTGTGAAAAAGCCTAATCGCGAGGACCACATACTGATTGATTATTCACTCAAGTAAAAAAATACCTTATGAGCCAACAAAAAATGCAGAGTTGCAATATTGATTGTTTTGTAAGGAAGTGTAGTAGAAGGCGTGAGAAAACTTACACCTAATCAGGGGCAGCTCTATACCAAAATAAGTTGAACCCGGAACAGGGGAAGAATTGATATGAAAAGTATAATAAAATCGAACATAGTTCCTTTTGAATTCCAATCCAAAGAGGGAAGAATGTTTAAGGTTACTTTATGTTTTACAAGTTAAAAGGTCTTCTGCAAGTCACACGGTACAACATTGCATAACACCCATTTTTTTTGTTTTACCAAAGAAAAGAATTTATCATTATCATGATGATAATATAATAATTATATATCAATTTGTTAATGGTGCAACTATTATTACTTTAACAACTATATTTCTACTACTACTATTACTACTACTGTCTACTACTACTACTGCTACTACTACTACTACTACTACTACTACTACTACTACTACTACTACTACTACTACTACACTCTAAAAACTCAAATGTTAAATCGCCATTTAAAAGGGCTGAGGAGTGACAACCTTTTTAAAATGTCCGATCTACACTTTTAACATGCTGGATTCAACCTTTATAGTGTTGGATCCAGCATGTTCAAAGTGTAAATGTACCATTTTGATAAGGTTGTCACTCCTCAGCCCTTTTAAATGGTCATTTAACATTTTAGTTTTTAGAGTGTACTACTACTACTATTACTGCTACTACTACTTCTACAACTAATGTTGCTGCTGCTGCTACTGCAAAAAATGTACTACTACTACTTCTACTACTAATTATAGTTTCAACAGCCTTCTGTTGAACAAATATGTCTTCAAAACTGTGGCTTCCGTTGTAAAGGAGATGGTGGAATAAGTCTTATGAGTGAACAACTTATTAATATACAGGTCAATTGTGTGTTTTGTAATGTCAAGTCATATTGGTTCTTACTGACGCAGTTTGGTGCATGGGCAAGATAGGGTAGAATCGGCCGAACTGTGGAGTCTGTTTCGGGAACTCAGTCTCTGTGGGCTTAACCCGACAACTTTCTTTTGTCAATAAGAGAAGTTTGTTGTTAGTAAACAATATTTTCCTTCCCCAGATCATACTCAAGTGAATGGGTCGCCAACATTTCTGACTTCAAGGCCATAAAACCACGACGACTTTCTAGCAAAGAGGAGTTATAGTAAAGTTCGTCATTGCAAGAGCTTTTTTGTAACCTTTTTTTTTGGTGTCTGTTTTGTATGTACACTGTTGGTCATAATGGTGGAATAATTATTTTTACCCCAATTTATGGAATGATTTTGACAATGATTTATTTATATTAGATCTAGATAATAGTATACATTCTCAGATTTTATTGAATAATAGTTTGCCAGTGTTTGTTTTGCGTGACTGCTAAAGCATGTGTATGCTACTATGCTTATCAACTAGGGGACCTTAAAAAATCCTCTATGTGGGCATGCCTTGAACCATAATGCATGGCCCTACAGATGAATTTTTCCTGTTGGGGACCGGGGGAAAATGCGATGAATTATTGATATTTCATTGCATTTTCTTTGTTTTTTGTATTTGTGGGGGCGGCGACCTACCCTAGCCCCCGCTGCGTATAGTCATGATTCCATGGCTAAGCAATGGCCTCGTTACAGTGACGTCCCATAATAAAACCGTGTCGATCAGCTATATTTGTGCCCTTTTGTGAGGCATTAATCCTTATTACTGTCAGTTATGACTTAAGGACGTAGGTCCCCTATTTGATTAGCATAGTAGCACACACATGCTTTAGCAGTCACGCAAAACAAACACTGGCAAATTATAATTCAATAACATCTGAGAATGTATACTATTATTTAGATCTATTAGGAATAAATCATTGTCAAAATCATTCCATAAATTGAGGTAAAAAAAATTATTCCACCTATAATGTTCTCTCGGTAACTGTGTTAATTTATTATGGGCGTTCCCAACTCAAGCTATGCTTTCCGGGTTTTCGCCTCCTTCCGTATCTGAATTATTTACAGTATACTCTATGTTTAAATAATTGTTACATATATCATGTATATATACACTGTGTTTCATATTGTAAAGTTGAGAAGGAAATAAATGTTAATAAATAAAAATAATAAAATAACAGTGTATATCCGCGCAAACCAACCAAAGAGTGATTTTCATTTGAGATTAATTTCGATGTGGGTCTTTTCTGTCTCCCTGCTTCCCCAAGAGTGTGCATGAGCCATGATACCGATCAGTCGAGTGTAGTGTAATTCAGGGGGTACAGTTTGGTTCAGGAGGCATGGATGTATTTTATAAGACAACTTCCTTAAAATAAGAAAAGAAAAGAAAATGGCATTGTGTAGACGTTCATTTTGGATTCAAGGCTCCTATAGCTTTTCCCTTTGGGTATTACAGCTTCAGAATATTTCTGTGATGCTGCTCCTTGTGATGCTGCTGCTATTCTAGTTTCATATTCACATTTATATTCATACCTGAATTTACTCATGATTCTCTCTTTATTCTTCTCCTTCTTTTCTCTCCCTCTCTCTCTCTCTCTCTCTCTCTCTCTCCCTGTTGGTATTTTTTATTTCCCCTGCCACACCGCCATCCCTATCTCTTTCCCCTTTCTCCCTGCCTCTCTCGCCGCCTCTCTCCATTCATATATATATATATATATCTCTCTCTCTCACGCACACACACACACTCTCTCTCTATCTGTTCTCACTCTCAACTTATTTGCACACATACCAAAACACACATTTATACACACACATCCTACACACACTCGCGCGCACACTTGACAATAATTTCCCATTCATGATGTTATCTCTCATTATTTTCATTATTTTTTTTTTAACCCAGTAGTTGGATCACATATTTTTATAATAATTAATAAAACGATATTGCCTTAAGTTGTTCATGTTCATCAAAGATATCTACATCGTATGGCATGAAAATGAATCATAGCAATCAAATGGCAAGACGAGAAAATCTAATAACTGCGTCGTTGTCTCAAGTTTACTTTACGGCTCACAACTTTGATGGCGCTGTTGTAAATCATGACGAATAAGTACCGAGTACTGCTCAGCTTTAAACCTATTACAATAAGGGAGTTTACAGATAGCACATGGTACAAATGACCCCAAATATCCACAGATCTTTTACACATGGAGAAGTTCCACTTTGAGCATCTTAGAATAATAACTGCCAAAGTCCTAGATGTGCTTCATGAATACCTTTTGTTTGCCCTCTTGAAAAGAATACTTTCACCTGCGTATCTTAGAATGTACCGTTGGTGCATAAATGAATAATGTTACATAACTTTCATGAGCGCATATCCAGTATTCATCTCTGGTGGGTTTTACCTTTTTGGTACAAATGACCTTTATCTGCCCATGCGCAGATTGTATCTGTAAACTCCCTTATTAAATCAGTTGTAGAGTAGAATTAAAATCTTCTTTAAATTGGATAATGGTTGTTCCACTGTAGGTTTGCAGGGATTGGAGGGCTCAATCCCGCCCGATGCATTTATACAAGTTCTCCTCCCCCAAAGTAAAATATTTAGTATAAATGAATTTAAGCAAAGCACATGTAGCATATGAGTACGACAACCTAACGACCCACCCCGAAAAACACCATTATATATATATATTTTTCTCTTATCCTCAAGCGAGGTTTTTATTTCCATAATAGCAATACATATTTACATTAATAACTCAATGATTAAGTGAAACATAACATAGGCTGAAAATTAAAGTATATTCAACAATTCTTCCAGCTTAGTATTATTTTCTTTGCTAACACATTCATATCTTGACAATAATCTTAGCAACGACTTGAATTCAAAAAACAAAGTATGTGGGTAGTAAACAGAACCATTAACAATCTTCTTAACGTAACATTTATAAATTGCATATTGAGCATAATTTAAAATAATATTAAGAAGTGAATATTTCTTGTTTCCAATATCCTTACCTACAACTATTATCTTCTGGTCTATTTGTATTTCTATTTGGAATATATTGAATATCAAATTACATATTATTACAAGCATGAAGTGGAAGATTATTGTAATCTTCCACTTTCATAACACAAACATTCACTTTATCCCCTGTTTCTATTTCTATCATATTCGAAATATCACATTCTTGTTCAAATTCCTAGCTTAATCTATCCAACCAACACTGTGGAAATGCTTTCTTTATTTAAAATCAAATAAGAGCTGTTGTGCTTTCACTTTTGTATTTAGTATTGTAGAATCATTCCAAATACCATTTGTCGCACCTCCCTTATGGAGCGTTTGGGAGGGCAGGTGGGAGCGGGAAAAGGGAAAATAGCCCAATTGATAGGAAGATTATCTTCGCATTCTGCCCTCTCCCCAATAGAGAACAAAAATTAGAAAGCCTAGAGGGGCAGCGGTACTCCCAAAATCATATTCCTATGATGAGGGGAGGGAGAATGTGAGAGACAAAGAGAGAGAGAGAGAGAGAGATAGAGAAAGAAAGAGAGCATGAGAGAGAGAGAGAGAGAGAGATAGAGAAAGAGAGCATGAGAGAGAGAGAGAGATAGAGAAAGATCAAAAAATGGGAGGGAATAATATGATTGCAGGGCCCTCAGGGAGAACAGTATGAATACTGATGAGGCTACCCTTGGTAAACAAGACATATTATTATTGTTATTATTATTATTAGTGGGGGGGGGGGGGTGGAAGTAATCAAATATAAAATACTTGATACCTTCAAAGCAAAACAAATTGAACTGCCCCCCCCCCCGAAAAAAAGTATACGCATATTTGCTATTTGCATCAGTGTATTGTCCACACGTGGTACATGCAGGTACAGCGGGATTGGAACATTGAATTCGAGAACAAGAAAGACATACATGTACAGCGATGCGGGCAGTCCTCTTCATCCCCATCCTAGAAGTGCTTACCCCCCCCCCCCCCCCCCCGGGTCCATCTTTTGTCATTTCCTTTCACACTGATACACATTGATATGCAAACATAACTCTAACCCTATACATTTGACCAAATATATTCTGGAGAAAAATGCTGTTGGAGACAATGTTGGATCACCCCCAGCCCTCACTTCTTATTTATTCCCCTTCCCTAAACATCCCTCAACTCCTCATCATGGACTCATCGATTCAGGAACACAAACACTATTTAACAGTGAGTTGTATGATCAATTGTTTATTTCTTTACAATACATGAAGTACAAACTGCTCTATGATAGCTAGATGCAAGCAAGCAGAATTTTTAAATCACATTTTCTCATAAACGAGCTGATATATGTATATAACGCTGCCTTGTACATCTTTCACCTTTAATATTCATTTTCCTAAACATGTACGTTCATTTTCTGTTTTTATGTGAATAATCTTATTTGAATGTATATCGTATAGGTCGATAAAGCACAACTCATATTTGCAGATAGGAGGAAAAAATGTTTGAAAAAGTCACCTTTTTGAATTGCTCAAATACATCTTGTATGTTTTACAAACTATGAAGTTATCAATTATGTAACAAGTAGAAATATGCTACAATCACTAGAAAATATATACCAAATCCATGTCATATTGACCACAATTCAGGAGTACAATATTTGAAGATTGAAACATATTTTTACATGAAATTAATCAATTAATCCTGTATATGAAATAATTTTGATAATAATCTTATTTAAGCTAAGATTTCAATGGCAAACAGGGTTTTGATAAGAATGAATATATATATATCCTTAAGCAGCATCACCAGAAATTAAGGCTTTAAACATTTGCAATGAGCAAGATACTATACAATTACTTTATATTTATCACAAGGTGATCCCTACTTTTTCACAATGACACAGCCACAAGATTCCTTCAGGGCCTCTCTTGAAAATTTAGTTGTATTGCACTTTAAGAGATCTATATGCAGAATTAAAATGATGCATCAATACTATCTAGTTGTACTTCAGATAAGGCATTTCTATTGGCATCATGATGTTCAGACACGGAAGGAAACTCAAGGAAATTCAATTAACAGGTGCTTTGAGATTCTTTGAGATTTGGGCCAGAAAACATGCTCTTCTTGCAATCAGATCTGCTTCCCCCGAATTTAATGTCATGTTTTTCTTGTCTGAAGAATTTTGGACAAATCTGCCTTGAGCAGTTGTTTTCAAGTGGATTTGGTGCCTTAATCATCTTCAGTATTCTAATTTACATATATGATTATATATAACAAGATATATACATTTCTCCTACAGTATTCACGAATAAAATATATGAAACATAAAATGATACCAAATCCCGACTTTAAATCATGTCTTTCATAATTGAATCCTACTCTTGGCTGTCACATTATTTTACCTTCATCTTAATAGGAGTCAATGGGATTATGGGATAATTATCCATAGATTAAGGTTACTCTCCAACGATTGCAACACACACACCAAAGCATTTAGAAAGCTGCTAGCTGGTTTAGAATTCTGACAATGACGAAAAACATTTTTTTAACAAATCAAACCGAATCCAAGACAAAGACGATTTTGTGACACATTGTATCTGCCACGTGAATCTGACCCCCCCCCCAGAAAAAGACAAAAACAACTCAAAGTAAAGCAAGGTGTGTAGGCTACCCAAGACAGCTTGTCGTTCAAGTACATGATGTACATCCACATATATTTCCTTTTCAGTGTTCATTCTTACTGCAGGTTTTCTTTGGCTCTTTATATTTACAGTTCACAAAACAAGCATTTCTTTTACTGCTGGAAATTTTTTGAAGATTACATTTGACAAAGTTTTCCCATCAACAGAACCGGAGCTCCTTTCTAAATGTACATCTACATTTTTCTCTGAACGACATCATTGCAGCTTGCCTCATGCACAAGTCTCATATCATGTAATACACAGAACAGTATTTTTCCCATGTTCCATGTTCATGTACACACTCCTCCGACTAACAGGTGATTTATGATAATAATAATATAATAATAACAATAATAATAGGTCTCTTTATATGGTGCAGCTACTATATGAATATACTCTACTGCCCTAATACAAAGTATCATATTATTAGCCTTGTCCTGCTGAATGACATTAGTGTCGCTGCGGGACTCTAACTGCCAACTATTGCCTTGCCACTTTGTGTTGTTTTATCACAAATCAAAACAAATCTCTAACCTTTTAACAAATTTCCTTTTCACTGATATGAGTCTCTTATTGTTATGCTTTTATTAGAACCAACATGTTGTCTGGGTAGATTTCTCCTGTAAGTTTAATTACAAGATTCGTACTTTAAGTGGTGGTTATTTAACTGACTGCTAAGAAAGCATAAATGCTTGTAAGTAAGCAACCAGACGGTCGACGGCTTTAGGTCCTCTCTGAGGGACCTGGTAATGAGGATTAATGCCTTACCAAAGAGCACTAGGCGCATCGCCTTGGTTTCGGACCCGGGTCAGCGGATTACGAGACCATTGCTCTACCGACTGAGCGATCGCGCCTCCTAGGGGGATGCACATTACTTCTCAGTCTGTAGCACCACAAAATCATCTTCAAAATCCTCTTCCACCTGTTCAGCCCTGACTTCCTCTGGTGCTAGCCCTGGAGGCTGCTCACCGCTTAAACCAAAGCTGCTGGTGGAGATGAAGTCGTAGGTGGCACTGTTGGTGTTTTCTGGCGACTGACTGATGACCGAGATGTCGTCTGGACTACCTATGGAGGATGGTGTGGTGTATCCAGTGGGTATATTGGATGATGCGGTGGTTTCCTCATCATCAGCGGAAGCCTGGTCTCCTGCAGAGGTATCCCTTGAGAAGGAGACACTTGCCACCTGGTCTAGAAGGATTGTACCACTCACAGAACCCATCAGGGACTCCCCATCTGATTTCTCTGAAAAAGGATGGCTGACCAGAGCACCGGAATCGCTGTCGCCAATGGACATGGTCCTATCTACCGGAGTCTTCTGTCTGGAGGGTCTAGAATCACCAAAGTCTCTTGGTCTAGGTTTCGATTCGACCGTTTCTATCGAGTCTGAGCTGCTTGTATCAGCATCATTCCCATCTGCAGGACGCTGGAAGGTTTGTCCGGGAGGTCTGGTCTTTGGTCTTACTGCAGGACCCAAGCCACTTTGTCCTGCTTCGTAGTCCCTCTCCAGTAGCTGTACCGAGTCGTCATCCACTTCCTTGACACCTGGAAAGAGTTCTTGGCCTTCTTCATCCTCATCCCTACCCACACCCCTCTGATCATGGGTGCGACCCCCTACCGCTCCTTGGGGTGGGCGTTGGTTTCCAGGCGGTGGCTTTTTGGGAGAACCCCGCTGCTTGGGAGGTTTCTTTTTCTCTTCTCTAGCTACAGGTAGAGTTGGTGGAAGGATGTTTTCGATTCTGTCTCCTTCTCGGTAACCATCTCCAGGATGAGGGTCTTCCTCTCCATCATGCTCAGCAATCTTGAATTCAAATACAAGAAAGAAAAGCCAAACAAAAACAATTCATGTTATTATCTTACTCTTGATAGTATGGCTGATGAAATCTGCTATCTGTATCCAATTTCCGAATACTTTTTTTTAAAGTTATGAACTTCAACCTTGATGATATTATTTATCTTCGTAGGAAGTCAATCTGATCAGATTTTTGAGTAACTAGGTCAAAGACCACAGAGGTCAACTTATAAAACTCCAGGTTTTGGCCTTGTTAGCACAACATCTCAAGAACCACTAGACCCTTTGTTCCTAGTAGTTGCCTTTCATTTTACACATTAGAAAAACGTGGCAGCTTTTTTGCGACAGTTTACCACGCCGTATCTGAACAAGCTTCAGTGATTATTGTAGGTCTGGAAATGAATAGCGAAATTTGCACCTTGTGACGTACATGTTTACTTCAAGATAAAGTTAAGTTCTGTATGGTCATGCAATTGCATTGGGAAAGGAACTGTTTGGAAGTGGTTGGAAAAGGTTGATTATTTAGCTACACCAAGGTTTCTGAATCATTAACAGCAATTGGCTCAGTCTTCATGGTCTTGCTAAAAAGTTACATGCAGAAAAGTGTAAGGGACTACACAAACATGTGGCATGAATGTGTTTTTTTTTTAGCTGTTACTTGCCATATTTCGAATACATGGGCATCTAAAGAGCCATCCTTTTCAGAGGACATCTTGTATATGATACTCTTCAAAATTGAAGTAAAAGAAGGAAAGAAGCTCTCATATTATTTGTTTTACCTTTCCCAGAACTCAACCTTCTCTTTCAGTGGTTCTTGAGATATCGCGATAACAAGAAAGCGGACCGACGGACAACCCCAAAACGTAATGCCTCCTGCATTACTTCGCTGGGCTGAGGCATAAAAAGGGCAAATGTCGTAAAGACAAATTACAAGTCCACACATAATATCTAAAAGTAGTACAATAGTGTTTTAAAATTGCTTAAGCGTTGACTCCTTAAAGGCCGTCTGTACTAGTTTCGCTAGGAGGGATTAGACCACCCAGGGTGGCCACTGACAGGTGGCTATCTCATCAACTCAGCTCTTAATTAACATAAGAAAAAGGGGACCATGGGGGGGCCAACGGTCACCGAGTAGGCATTGTTTGCTTTATAGAGGGCGCAAGTAGCTACAAGTAGTGCGGTGGGGATTTAAAGTCTTTGTAATCATGTGAGTATTGAGTAAAACCCTTACCGGTAAGTTCTGTTCCCGGGCAGCTCCTAGGGCAGGTGGTCCTCTGCGACGGACCTGCTGCAGGACGGGCCGCTCTCTCAGGACCCTCCTGGGTGCAGCGATGTATGCATAGAGAGCAAAGAATCCAAAGACATAGCAAGACACTAGCGCAGGAAGCGCAGCCCAGATTGGAAGGTCTCTGAAGATCTCAGCATGGAATTCGCTGACGGCTCGACCGATGTATTTGAAGTTGTCGACAAACAATGAAGAAACAGTGACGGATAAGGCCTGCAAGAAAGAAAAAAAAAGAGAGATTACATTAATGATAATAATAATAATAGGCATTTCTATAGCGTCGTCTATCTAGAAATTCTATTCCGAGGCGGATTTATTATTACCCCGGCTTTAGCCTAGCTGCCATTACAGCGCTCCAGCATTTCGAGGAATTAATTCCTGCCAGGTACCCATTTACATCACCTGGGTTGAGTGTGGCAAATGGAGATCAATGTCTTGCCAAAGGACATTGATGCCATGGTGAGACTCGAACCGTGGACCTCGTGATCGACAGTCCAGCGACGTATCCACTCGACCACGACACCTCTACTTGTTGGGGATTAAACGTCATCTAGAATTATCTTCTGAGAAATAATGACCATACTCTGTTCTTGAATAATGCATGTCACATTATGTACCACAAGGCACTTATCTCTTAGAAATACAATAGTCTTGTAGATGAAGGTTGTCCGTCTTTCAAGAAAACAGTTCCTATTTTGAATTAAAACGTTGTGGTTCCTGCATTTAGTCTAGGAATGAAAGAACTTGGAAGTACATGGGTTGCCAATAACTAAATGTTGTACCGACAAGCTTATCACCATGTATGATATGAAAATTGCATGAGGCAGGTTTTCAATTACATTAATTTCCTTTTTCATTGCCTACCTATAGCAACTTCCATGGCATCGACAATCTCTTTTGAATTAATACAACTACTACTAATAATACATGAGATTTGCAAAACACTGATTCCACTTTAAATCAAATGCTCAAGGAGCATTTGTGCAAAAATTGAAATATCATTAAAGCATAGATCTGGATTGTAAGCAAAAGAACAAGAGGAGGAAGATAGAACATTAGAAGATGAAAGAGAACAATACAATAAATACGTTTTAAGATTACTCTTGAGCATAACTAGTTATCTGCTATTAAGATTGTCTTGAGGGAGATCATTCTACAGCTAAGGCCCTGCATGAGCAAAGGTTCTCACCCCCCACTTAGTATTGAAGATCAAGTATTCCCGGACAAACTTATCCTAGAGCATTTGAAAGCTGGGCAGCACTTGTAAATCAATGTCACCAAAATGTAGATCAATATCTGAAACGGTTTGAAGTCTATCCAGGGGGAAAGGTAATATTGCCCCTTTATTCTCACGCCCTACCCCCTGTACAATCTGGGTAACTTTGGTAATGTAGAGGTGTTGTGGTCCAGTGGATAAGTCTCTGGACTGTGAACCACAATGTACAGGGTTTGAATCCCTGTCGTTGCACTAATGTCCTTTGGCAAGATTTTAAATGATTATTAAAATGTTCTAGTGCTGTATAAAAGGCAGCTGCGTTGGAGCCAGAGTTATAATAATTGAGGTGGCGCGATAGCTCAGTTGGTAGAGCAGTGGTCTCGTAATCCGGCGACCCAGGTTCAAGATCAAAGTGATGCGCTAGTGCCCGAGATGCCAACCTTCATCAACAAAAAAAAGTATTCTTAAGAGGAAAGAACACTATTTTTGAAAAATCTCTCAACGTAACATTTCGCCCAATCGAGTAGCTTTAAAAAAAAGGCGGTACCATGTATATGACCCTGGATCAGAGCGTGATGTGCATACAGTAGTATATGTGGGTTGTTTGCTACGTGCGCAGTTTGGGCCCCGTATCACGTCCTGCATGAATCATTTGAAGACATAGGTGCATAATACACATACGACAGAAAGCCGATGATTAGAAATTAAGAAAATCACTGAATTAAAAAAAAGTTATACAAAAAAAAAACGTAACAAAACATACAAAAAACGTAAGCAGTATTCATAGCAAAAAAACAAAACAAATACGGCAAAAACGGAACGGTTGGCATCTCTATAGTGCCCTTTGGTAAGGCATTAATCCTCATTACCAGGTCCCTCGGAGAGGACCTAAAGCAGTTGGTCCTCTGGTTGCTTACTAACAAGCATTTATGCTTTCTTAGAAGTCAGTTAAAATAACAAGGAGTGGCAATATCCTACACATGAGCTCTCACTATGAACATGACTGACAAAGAAAGCGGACAAAATATACAGTTCCTCAGGTAGACAAAGGAACATCCCTTCACCGCTATTATGTCAAAATGTGTAGAACAGCTTTCACATGCATATTCACCTTTGTACATAATAGCAGTGAAGGGATGTTCCTTTGTCTACCTGAGGAACTGTATATTTTGTTCGCTTTCTTTGTCCGTCATGTTCATAGTGTCTATACAAGATTCTATTATCATCATCGTCATCATCTCTATTATTATCATCACCACCATCATCGTCGTCGTCGTCGTCGTCGTCGTCGTCGTCATCATCATCATCATCATCATCATCATCACCATGATTATATTGACCTACCCTGGTCGGAGGGATATCGAAGAGGGGATCCACTTGGTAGATCCTATGGTACTCAAAGCACTCATCTGTGCGAATGGACGTCATGGAACTAAACCATTCCTGCAAGGCCTGCACCCAGGTCATCTTGTGTGGCATGCAGTTGGCCGGGATCTTCTCGTACTTCTGGGCATTGCGATAACGCTTGATGGTTTCTTCCTGGGTTTTAAGGAGAACAAAAATGATGATAATGATGATGATAATGATAACAACAACAACAACAACAATAATAATAATATGTTTATGAGTTTGAACCTTAGCATGACACTTATGCTCTCTCAACTGTGGGGTTAAATGCCTATCCCCCCAAAATGCAATGTCAAAGTGGTTAGGTAAACATACGCGTGCGCACATGTGAAATAGCGATGGGCTGATATGCTTTCCGTTGGAGTAACCGAGTGTACACTGCGAAGTGCAGAATCTTCATTGAATATAATCACTGGGGATTAACACTACACTAAATGCTATGGTCAGTTACTGGTATCTGGGGGGTGTTTCATAAAGCTGTGCCTAAAGTTACGAATGACTTTACAAATGATTTGAATATGAAGAGCAACATGAAGTGTGATTGTATCTCCCATAATCTCAATTAAATTGTAGCCAAAAATACACGGTGCATTAAATTGTTTTGTTAATAATGATAACGTTAATCTACATCTGCATATTTCAACATTAGCATATGAAATTATAAGGATTTGAGAATCCCATTTAGCTCTTCATATTCAAGTCGTTCGTAAAGTCATGCGTAGCTTTACGCACAGCTTTATGAAACACTCCCCTTAATTGTAACTGTAGGGTGATACATAAACAACAGTCATTATGTTTATGATTATTAACCTGGTAGAGATAAATCCAATTCCATATGACACTGATGACGAAGATGGAGGTCAGGAGACAGGCTATGAAGCGTCGATTCCAGTAGAGGTCTGAGTACATGCCGACACCAAACACAAGGCATAGGACTGTGACGGAAACCGTAGCCTACAATGAAGGAAGAAGAAAAAGATAAGTGTGATTAAATGGATCATACTCTTTTGTTTTAAATTCAATATATGGACACAGAGAACAGTCAATGAAGCGTCTGCCCAAGCGTTTTATTAACCGGGCGCCGGGCGATTTTTACCCAACGGTCCCTGACTTTTGGCGCCCGGTAAGACGGGGAAAATGAGTACCGGGCGCCGGTCATTTTTTATTTTGGGCGCCCGGTCTGGGAGAATTAAAATTTCCTGTTTCAGAAACTTCCACATGTCTAGCACTAAATGCTCACCAATGTGACAAAAACTTACTTGATACGAGTTAAATGTGGACTGAATGAACCCTAACAAATCATTTTGTGATGAGAATCCTAATTGAAATCAGCACGACTACGAGCGGCTGCTAACGTATATCTCCTACTCCTAGCGCCACCGCTAGGGTTAGGGCGGCTAGGCTAGCTAGCTAGCCGGCGTGCAGAGCGGAGATCGAGAGTGATCGAGCAACTGCACTCTCAGTCTCACTCCGTCTAAAAGTTTGACTTCGTTGTGAAAATCTTACTTTGAAAAACGATTCTCAAAATCCATAGACCCAAATGGCCTGAATAATCACAATCCAAACTCTTTTCCTGGAAACTATATAAAAATCGTGGCAATCATGATGGAAGTAGTCTAGATCACAATTTCGGAATTTCGCGCACGATGTCCGATCGCCAATCAATGAAAATGATCGAAAAAATCGGTAGAAAACAAATATTTTATTATTTTTAAAAAATAAATATGCCGACAATTTTTAAGTTTTGGGCTATCAAAGGCTTTAAAAAAATATCCTCAGCTGGGATTAGTTGGTCATTCAGAGTTAATGTAGACCGTGTTTGTAGATATTTAGTGTTTTTCATGACTTTAATTAATGACATTAGTCTAAGAGAAGAGGTAAAAAATGCGAGCCGCCACTTTGGATTATAATATAAGCACGCATTCTGTTTTCCATTGTCATTATAATCCAAGATGGCGGTTCTTGCCTCTTCTCTTAGACTAATATTATTAATTTCAAAGTCATGAAAAGGCACTTCATATCAACAAACATGGTCTACAACAACTTTAAATGACAAAATAATCCCAACTTTGCATGTTTATTAGTATTTGATAGCCTAAAACTTTTTTTTTTTATTTTTTTTTTATATTTTTTTTGTATTTCCCCCTTCCGATCTGATTAAAGCCCTAATTTATAGTGTACTGATATAGACTTATTAAAAATGAATAATGAATAATGAATAAGTAAAAGGTAACGGTTAACAAATGATTTAAAAGAATACATATATTTTCATCAATTTTGGAAACGGCTCCTGGTCCTGGAAAACGGCTCCCGGTTCTCTAAAAAATTTAAGGACCGGGAGCCGCTTTTTCAGATATTTGGCTCCAGGTCTGCTTTGTCTTAATAAAAGGCTTGCGTCTGCCTGTCGAACCAAAGATCGTGGTTAGATTCCAATCCAAGTGGATGACTGAAGCCTGAAATATTTGTTAATTTACCCCTTTCCTGTTTCATAGATGCCAGTAAAGTTAAAGTTACAGTGAATAACACCCTGTCCCTCAGATAGGATGTTAAATGAAAGCCCCCGTGTGGAGGCGAGTCACCATCTTTGCACATTAAAAACCCACTGCACTGTTTTAATGGGTGTAGGAGAGAACATGGGTGTAGTGGTCAACCTGCACATCGAGTTACATCGCGAGGAGAGACCCAAGGGACAGGCACAAAAGGACAATCCAATCTTAGTAATAAGTTTAATCGTATGAAAGCAGAAAAATATGAGAAACAGAATGGCAAAAGTTTGAAATGAATCATATCAATAATAAGAAGAACCTAAAACTCTGCATACAGAACCAAGTTCAGACTTGGGTTCCATGCAAGCATGTACAAGTATATGCACGTCAACTATAGTCTACTCAAGTCACTTTTATGTCCGTTGAGAGCCCATCTAAACTTGCAATATTTCATAGAAAAATTATAAGAGAAGCTCATACTGAAATATACCAACATTGAGCTACTAACATTTTTGGGTAATGGTATATTTTAACTCCATTTTCAAAAATTGAACTAATACGCCGCACATGTAAGTATGTGGAAATAAATTGGTTAGGCTTACCAGAATAGCTGCAGGCGACTTCAGATTGACCTGTTCTCCGAGCCACTCCATGATGCTGGTCTGGTTAAAATAGAAGATGTTCATCGTCATGCCGACCATGACATCATGGATGTCGGCCCGTCGGTAATCGTCCTTACCATCAGCGAAGCTCTGGAGTTTCTTCCAATCATGACTGGTGAGATAGATCTCCATCTGGGCTTCAACTTGGCCACTCTCTGGAGCCTGAGAACAGAGAAACCAAGGAGTGGGTTTAAAGCCCCACCGCACTACTTCTAGCTACTTGCTCCCTCTATATAGAAAACAATGCCTAAGCGGTACCCGTTGTTCCCCCATGATCCCATTTTTCTTATGTTAATTGAGATAACCACCTGTCAGTGACCTCGCTGGGATGTCTTATCCCTCCAGGCCAAATTAGTGCAGACGGGCTTTAAAGAAGCATAGAATTAGCGTCAGTTTTATGAACACAGGCTTCATGTAATGCTCAGCCTTTACCCCATATGGTAAAGTCTTTATCTTACTTTTCCATCACTGAAAGACTCTCTGAGAGACTAGGGCCCAAGGGGACATTTCTTGATTGGACTATGTGTAGACTTGTTCACCCATTACGATAATGGTATTTCCACCAAGTCTGGTGTCAGCGCACTGTGACCTTCTGCACATGGAAACTGACGACCCTCTCCCCCTTTATCACATCAGTCACTCCAATGAGATTGATACCGTGCAGAGCCATGTTGCATTCAACTTTACCATTGATGGTAACTTTGCCATCAATTTCAGCTACCTTGGCAACATTACTCAACAGCCCATTACATCAAGGTTTGAAGCCGCCCACCCCCCCCCCCCAAAAAAAAGCAAGAATTTCCACCTGTACCTTTATCTAGTCCACATTCAGACCTTTTATTTAAAGCTTACCTATAGACACCAATTTAAAAAAACAAAAAACTCATAAGTCCACTGCCTATTTCCTTGCAATCTTTGAGAATTGGCATTCAACATGTCATGTAAGAAATAACCCCCCCCCATCACACACACATATTTTACCAATCATTTTGAACCGCTGTATTTAAGACCATGCCACTGTCTTACTTGTTTTTCTCGTCAATTCTCGCATATACTATTAATGCCAACCCCTCCTGCCTTGTTGAGTGTTGTGGTTAATTGCAATCAATCAAAACTTAACATGAGATTGAAATCAGTTGCAACTCATTGCATCTTTGTACGTAAATTGTTAAAATTCTTTCTACAGAGAATTGAATGAAGGACTAAACATTGTTTTGAATCAATCATTTTTTTACAACACAGGGCACAACATTTTCACTATCAGAACAACATTGATTTTTGACTTACTTTTTTCTGGATGACATTGACTAAGTGACGTACAAGACGACGGAAGAACATATCGTCAGCATCACGACAAGGCATAGCTTTGACATCATCTTCACACTCTACAGGCGGGGGGCAGTCACATTGCTTGAAATCGCTGGCTGTCAAACAGGCTTCAAGATTGTGCTGTGCATCTGCTAAATTAGCCTAGAAAATATATAATACATGCATTTAATTCTTGTGTTTCTAATGCATGGCATGCTACAAGTAAATAATGTTTATGTTATTTTTATACTAATCCATTTGGTGAAGCATTACATTGTATTTGAATAAATGTTTTCAATGTTTGTAATCCATTTTGTTTCAGCCTTATGGCTGCTAATTTGAATGTGTTTTTAGCAATAAACCAGATCGATTTCATTCATTTCAATGAAATACTCTGATCATGACATAAAAAAACGTAGTTCGACTCCATGTTTCTGCTTGAATGCAGCAGGGTATAGATTCATATGTATAATTTTGTTTGAGAGTGCTATGACACACAACAAACTTTTAAAGATCATGTACTGGTACTTCTTTCACGATACTTGGTTGTTATCCTCAAAAAGATGCCATTAAGGTGTTTCAACTGGAGGTTCTATAATAAATTCCTGATGGTACATCACATACATTCCAAATACCCTCAGCCTCTTTCTGCCCACTCTGCCTAGTAAGTGTGGCTGTGTAAATAATCTAGCAAATATTTGACAAAGGTCACCAGTAAAAAGATATAAATAAAACAAAATACAAAATCAACCAAAGCATTCATTTCTATTTAGTGTTCAATGATGTGACATACTGTACATGCGCCATCATCAAAAGCATGAGTTTTGTTTCTTTGTTTCGGAATGGGGGTTGGGTTCTAATTTGAAAACTTGAAAGGTAATCCAACAATTTCTCTGACAACCACTTTTCTTGGCATAATTTTGTCAAAGCTATAAGGTTAGGGTTAGAGTTGTATATATGGGTTTCAAATGTATATTAGGTTAGGGTTGGGGTTTGGTTGAAGTATAGGTTTGGGTCCTGGGGAGTGTTTCACGAAGACTAAGATCAACTTTAAGTTGGACTTAACTATGGCAGGCCATTCATGACACTGGTTGCTCTCACCATATTGATCTTTAATTATTATTTTCTCCTTCAATAATAGAGTATCAAAATATGTAAATTCTGTAAATTTGTGACCATGATTTGTACGTTCCTTGAGAGACCAATGCCAGTAAATGGTGAGAAAAAACAGTGGCATGAACTCCCTGCCATAGTTAAGTCCAACTTAAAGTCGTACTTAGTATTTGTGAAGCACTCCAGGCCTGAAACAGTTAACATACCATCTGCTACGGTCAGTTACTGGTATCTGGTAACAGTAAGGTGATACATTAACAACATTATTATGACAAAATTACTCTTAGGTGACCTTACCTGGCACTGGTCTTTAGCTTTCTGCTTCTCACGCCTCATCTTCTCGCATCGAGCGCTAGTCTGAGTGACTGGATCATAGTCCACCATGTCACTGATGTCCGGGACGCAATCGACATCGACCAGGTCAACGTTGAGGGCGTCGACGTACGGAGAGAACTGCTTAGTCAGACAGAGGCAGACAAAGAGCAGACAGCAGCTGATCAGGGCAGGATTAACTGAACCTCCCATGATTTTGAGAAACGTTGATTTGCTAGTGCATGAATGACTAGTGCATATATCTGAAAAGAAACGAAATAGGAGGGAAAGGCCCATAGGAAAGTGAAAAGTATGCCGCAGACCTGCCGCAGACCTGCCGCAGATCTGCGGCAGACCTGCCGCAGACTTTTAGTCTGCGGCAAAGAGTATGCCGAAGTATGCGGCAGAAAGAACTTTTGCTGCAGACTTGCCGCATACCAGTATGCCACAGGAACAGTCTGCGGCAGGATGAAATTTTGCTGCAGACTTGCCGCATACTAGTATGCCACAGGAACAGTCTGCGGCAGATCTGTGGCAGGATGAAATTTTGCTGCAGACTTGCCGCATACTAGTATGCCACAGGAACAGTCTGCGGCAGATCTGCGGCAGGATGAAACTTTGCTCCAGACTTGCCGCATAATAGTATGCCACAGGAACAGTCTGCGGCAGATCTGCGGCAGGATGAAATTTTGCTGCAGACTTGCCGCATACTAGTATGCCACAGGAACAGTCTGCGGCAGATCTGCGGCAGGATGAAACTTTGCTCCAGACTTGCCGCATACTAGTATGCCACAGGAACAGTCTGCGGCAGATCTGCGGCAGGGCGAAACTTTGCTCCAGACTTGCCGCATACCAGTACGCCACAGGAACAGTCTGCGGCAGGTCTGCCACAGGAAATCCCATTAAAGTCTAATAGGGCCAATTGAAACCAATCATCTCATGCATATTCATTATTACTTTACACGTGTGACAGAAAAATACATTTATCATGATTTGTTAAGCAAATTAAGACAATGCACATCATTTTTGTGATTTCTATTTTCCTTTTGCCATTATTAACCAATAGATTATTTTGTCTGATCATGTTACAATTACATTCACGTTTAAGCAATAGATATATTGATTACTAACCAAGAAACTATGATTACTAACCAAGAAACAATATACATATTTAGTATATATATGTGTACGAGCCTGTGTCACTTTAAATGTTACTCTTGAATACACTTCAAATGATCAATGTGATGAAGTTAATACAATTGAGAATAGAATATACCTAATTGGTAATATATATATATATATATTGGTATTACCTAATTGGTAATATCGATATTGCCAATATCGATTATGAAGTATCAATCAGTTTATCACTGGTTCTTCTACATGCATACTTTATTGCCACGTACTGGATATGAAAGAGTATGCGGCAGGTCTGCAGCAGGTCTATATGAGATATGAATATTCATGACGAAGAGTCTGCAGCAAGTCTGCGGCAGACCTGCCGCAGACTCTTCATCATACTGAAAGAGTATGCGGCAAGTCTGCAGCAAGTCTGCGGCAGACCTGCCACAGACTCTTCATCATACTGAAAGAGTATGCGGCAGGTCTGCAGCAAGTCTGCGGCAGACCTGCCGCAGACCCCTTTTATCATACTGAAAGAGTATGCGGCAGGTCTGCAGCAAGTCTGCGTCAGACCTGCCGCAGACTCTTCATCATACTGAAAGAGTATGCGGCAGGTCTGCAGCAAGTCTGCGGCAGACTCTTCATCATACTGAAAGAGTATGCGGCAAGTCTGCGGCAAGTCTGCGGCAGACCTGCCGCAGACTCTTCATCATACTGAAAGAGTATGCGGCAAGTCTGCGGCAAGTCTGCGGCAAAACTAATTTGCATGTGAAAAAGATGACTGTCTGCGGCAGGTCTGCTGCAGATCTGCGGCAAGTCTGCCGCAGGAGTATGCGGCAGGCTCATTTCTTTCCTATGGGGGGATATTAATTATTTAATCTATATCTGATATTTATACAGGGAAGCACGTTTTTGCCATTAATTACACAAGTCTTCTATAAGTATAACAAGAGCTTGAATGATATTTATATGTCTATGGAATTATTTTTACCTTCCAGCTGTATTGTTGAATATTCGAAAAAAACTTTATCAAATCAAACCCTTGAATACCAAAGCTCCTGGAAGAAAGCCGTCTCCAGCTGCTAAGCTTCCAGGTCAATTTACAAGGGGGGGGGGGGGGGGCTAGATTGGACCAATCTAGGCATTGCACTAGGGTTCACTCGTACATCTACACTTCATCATCAACATCAACATCAACAGTATACGGAAGAAAAGGTAGTCCTGTTGGTCTTCCCGTCGCTACTTCTTTATGGTTCTGATTTACAGACGAAAACAACTTCATCTTCTTGACTAGGTTCACTATTACCCCTGGCGAGAACAGGAAAAATGGGGTAAAAAATCCTTTAACTCTGGAACTATGTCTACATGTCTACACTCTACAATTTGACGAGCGCACTATAGTCCAATCCTCTGCAATAAGATGGCTGCGACTGCTTCAGTGCTTGGTCAGCTACAGTCACAGAGCTGAGGCAGACGAAGCTAGACGGAAGAGCTAGGGTAGACAGCAGCCTATAGCTACCGGTATATCACAGTTTTGGAGGAGTACGGCCTGGCACGCGCACGTCACTGGCCTGAGCCCCAGCAGCTCAGCTCAATGAGTCAACGACAATGAATGAGCAATTAGAATTGCGTTACGTGCACAGCCAAGCCCACGTCCACTCCCAAAACTTTAATTGTAAACAAATAACGAAATAATCGAAACAATCAAGTTAGGCTTGCAATTTTACAGTACCGGTACTCACAACAATTGGTACATATGTTAGACGACTGTTTCTCTTGTTGAATTGAAGGAATTGTGTCAAAGCAGCTCCTGATTCAGTAGGTCTTCCTAATTTTGTAAACAAACGATCGTCAACGTCAGTACAGTGCGCACGACTATTCGTGTCTTCGTCACTTGCACTGAACTCTACATACGCGTTAGAGTTCAGTGGTATTCATATTGCGCACGCGCAATCGCATGATGTGTGGGGGAATCCCCCTTGCAAAATGGCTCGCTTGACGGCTTGACCCTGCTTCATCATCTTCATCATCATCATACGAGGAGAGGTAGATCCTGTAATCCTCGGTGACTTCTTCTTCTTCTTTATAATTATGGTTCTTTTACAGATACATGTATACGTAATTATCATAGTTCAAGGAGCAAATGTATTTCTTTTTAAATTGAGTGGCATGTTTCAAGGGTTATTCGGGCAATCATCACCAATGACGTCATGATCAATGCACCATCCCTGGCACAACCACAACCACAACTCAATTCCAGCAATTACACCACAACAACAACATTTACACCACCACCACCACCAACATATTATACGAATGGGCGTGTCAACAGTGGTCAAAGATAAGATAGAGGCGGTCCTTCAAGAGATAACACAGGGATAAAATGATGTTCAGAATACCAACTTACAACAATATTAGCGCTGTGTTATCTCTGGAAGATACAACAAAAGATAACACAAAACTTACAACAATGTTCAGAATACCACCCCAGCTCGTATCAGGACAATTACCACCCCCCCCCCCCCCATGGTCGGGGGGGGGGGGGGGGGTGACTCCAAACATGACTATAGGCACCCGCGTCCAGAAAACGCGTCGAAAGGGTATATTTTTCAGCTATACGGCGTAGTCTACGTTTTCTTTAAAAGGGTTTGTTTTTCAAGCCCTAAAAACCAAAAAAGGGTACCTTTTCAGGTTTACAGGTTTCGATGTTTTCTTATACATACGCCATTATCCTTTGTCATTTCACGGGTGGGTAGCACTTGTGTATGAGAGTGATCCCCTCCCCCCACCCCCCTCCCCTCAGACGCCTAGACAATCAACCCCGGAAAATTACCCGCTGGAAAACTACTCCCTATATATAGAGAAATTACACCCCCTTTTTGGACAATCACCCCTCATGTGCGACCCCCCCCCCATACACACACACACACTAGGGGTAATTTTCCAGGGGTGATTGTCCTCGAGGGTGGTTTCCCTTTGGGGGCTATTTTCCGACGCGAATTGTCCTGGGGGGGGGGGGGGGGCAATAATATTGTCTCGCTTGTAATTGGCTGGTGCGATTTTCCAGTGAGTAAAAGAACTGGTATGCCTATAGCCACGATCAGGGTGCATATTGATGGGCATCGGGGTTTTAAAAAAACAAGGGTGGTGAAAAGTTGTTTCATTGATTCTGATTGGTTTGTTGGTTTGTTGGTATCCCATAATGTACATGCTCCTGGAATATCATGAACTATCTTAGTTAATATTTTGTTTGTACATACAGACATTAACTTAAAGGGGGTTTACACTTTATATGGACATGTTAGACATGATGATATTGATATTTCATTAGGCCTACATTCTCATTTCACTGTTGTTTTTATTTCTTCATTTTGTCTCCATTTCAATATATTTTAGGACCATTCTTAAAAATAAGAAGTAAAACGCCCCGCGAACCCGTGCATGTGATCAACCGCCCGAAGACGTATCCATGAGACCAAGACACCAATATGATAAACATAAAAAAGCATCAACCTATAAAGCATTACATTTTCTTATCCAAAATTGTTGATAAAGCTTACAGATACTTTTATCATCATGGACTTATTAGAAGTCCATGCTTTTATGAACATAAAATGCATTTTCTTTGGGAAATGCCAGCTCCCATCTAATTCTATATATTTGGTCCAATTTTTTTAGATATGCACCAATTTACATTTTTTTTTTTTTTTTAAAGATTCGCCATGTCATTTTGTAATTAAAGTGCAATAATATGTGGAAAAGGAAAGCAACTGTCGTCTGATATTAGTATATAAACATTTTTATATCCTGCATCAAAAATGTGTTGGCTTTTGATTGGTTGAGAGCTCGTCACATGACCAGAAATATTTGACCTATTTTTAGAAAGTACTATATGAGAGTACTATTTTGGTTTACTATTTGGGAGTTGAAGAAAAAAAAGTGATTTTTTTGTTGTTGAATTGAATCATTTTTTTTTCTTCAAATCTTAATTTAATGAAAACAAAATATTTTAAATCTTTTTAGATACAAATTGACATTTTTTTTGTTCTAAATTTTTTTCTTCCAAAAATGTTTTTTGTTTTTTTTAAATAAATTTTTGATGCAGAATATAAAACAAATATACCATGCCTTCTATTCGAGGTACTGTTTATGGGCCTCGGTTACTCCAAAGTACCATTTGCTTCGGGGCTGCGCCCCTCAGCAAATAGTACTATTGGAGTCACCTCTTGCGCATAGTTTTAACCAGAACCTCTCAAGGCAGTGTATATTTGTATAATATAAAGGAAAAGAAAAGAAAGAAAAATAGGGGGAACTTCAACAATGAGCTTGAGTCGAGCATTTTATTGAGAACGGCATTTGATTAGATTTGATGTTCATTTATTTACTATATAAATTATCACACATAAATATCAATTTTTATCATGTATGGTCACATAAAATCATACATAGAAAAAGAGGTCGTTATAAGCACAGCTTAAGCCCGACTGCACTACTTATAGCTACTTGCGCCCTCTATACCGTGTGTCTCAAAAAAAACGTAACACTTTTGAAATGGTTGCCAAATTGAGCATATATAATTTTATGAAAAAATGTTGATATGTATGGAAAGCTAAAGGACCAACCTTTCATATGATATGAAAAAATTGAAAAAAAAATCATGCTTCGATGAACAGTGTTCACTTAAGTTAGAGGTATGAAAATGGGCCTGCGCAGGATTTTTCCTTCCAATTTTGGACAGGTAAGTTACTTTTAGCATACAAAATAAGTTTGATATGAGATATTCATGATCGATGGATTAAGAGTTAAAAGGATGTTTTGAATACCAGTCCTTTCTCTCTGTCATTTATCAATCCCCAAACACCACCCCTGCCACACACACACACACACACACACACCAACTTCCACTCCCATCTTATTGTATCATTGATCTGGTAGATGTGAACAGGATGAAGGAAGAATGGGAAAATGTTAAATTGAAATACCGTATTCAAAATCATAATTGACATTATGCAACCCACTCTCCTCCCCCCCACAACCTTTTCCCATCCCATCACCTACCCCTTGCCTTTTCTTTATCAGTTTTCTTCCGTAAGTTTGGTGGATCATCAATCACATTTTATTCAGGTTTTATGAATGACCCAAACATGTAATAGCTAAGTACATCATTCATTATGCATTGAAAATACCAGAATTCGAGGTATTCAAAATATCCTTTTGATTCAAAATATCCTTTTGATCCATCGATCATGAATATCTCATATCGACCTTATTTTGTAAGTTACAAGTAATTTACCTGTCCAAAATTGGAAGGAAAAATCCTGCGCAGGCCCATTTTCATACCTCTAACTTAAGTGAACACTGTCCATCGAAGCATGATTTTTTTTTAATTTTTTCATATCATATGAAAGGTTGGTCCTTTAGCTTTCCATACATATAGACATTTTTTCATAAAATTATATATGCTCAATTTGGCAACCATTTCAAAAGTGTTACGTTTTTTTGAGACACACGGTATAGCAAACAATGCCTAATCGGTGACCATTGGTCCCCCATGATCCTCCTTTCTTATGTTAATTGAGAGCTGATTTGATGAGATAACCACCTGTCAGTGACCTTACAGGGTGGTCTAATCCCTCCTGTAAACTAGTAGGCCCACAGATGGGCATTAAGGTGACGCCCACATCATAATTGTAAGAAGCACATCAGTGTTCGGAAAAGTTTCTTCGTATTATTGACAACAGAACGACATTTGTGCAATGTGTCAGACTGGGGTCAGGGGCTTTCTTTTCCGTTTCAAAGTATAATACAGCCTTCTCTACCAACTTATATAAAAGCCTCATTATCATTAATCTAGCTCTTTCTGAGGGCCCTCGTTAAATAGGGCAGTCATGGACGTGGCTTTATTTGAAAATAATTACATACTTCAAGTGATTCTCTTTTAACAAGACTTTGTCTATGCTTTAATAAACATCTTGGGTTTCCTTCACAATGCAACATCTAAAATTGGACTTAAAAACAATGTGATGGATTACAGGGAATAACCTTACACAGTAGTACAGGACATATAGGTGCAGGACAGAGCATATGGATCATTATAGCGAGGCTATGGGAGTAGTCGGTGCCATCTACACAGAGTTTGGCCAGTTTGGTTTCAGTTGGTCACAACACGGCGTATATATCTTTACTTTTGTGCCTAAGCATATTTTACTCAAGACCGGGCATGCAAACAAAAGGTATTTCAAGTTTCAAGTTTTATTTGTTCCACATTTTACAGAAAATATAAACATAAACATCTAAAATAAAAATTATACAATATAATTGTAGTATAAAATGAACACATATTAAGCTAGCACATATCAATGATTCTCAATTCATATAATAGATTAAGTAGAATGTGAGGAACCTATTAAAAAGCAATGCTTGTATAATATAGGTTCCTGGAAAAAAAAGTAATGTAGATGGAAAACAGTAGCAGTAGAGAAAGACGTAATTTAGAGGAGAGAATTTAAAACACAATGAAAATAAGGACATTTGTATACAAAATAATGCATTAGCACCAATAGCCAAGTCACCCGGTTAAAATGCGTAGTCAAAATGCGTAGTCTACCGAGCAATTTAGTAAGCATAGCACAACGCAATTTGTTTATAAACATTACAAAACCGGAACATGCATCATTAATTAACATTGAAGATTAGCATTGAAGAAAAAAGGACTGTGAGGAGGGCAAACAAATTATATTAGATGTAAGAATGTAAAAGAAAAATTCGAAGTTTGCGTTTAAAGCAATGTAACGAATCCAAACCATTCCAAAAAGAGGGACCAGTATACATGATTGCTTTTGGGGCAAAAACTGTCCGGATTGGGGGGAGATGGAAAGTGTATCTTTGTATCGTGGGATAGGAGTTAATAACGTTGTCAAAGCGAACATAGGAGGGAATATGTTGGGCAAATCATCCTTACTTAGCTGATACATGAACATTCCGAGGAAATAATTGTATAAATCAGGTACTTTCAGAAAACGATTTGCAAGAAATAATACGTTAGTGTGTGCCTGAAAATCTGCCAGATTTATTATTTTATTGCTCTTTTTTGGATCATGAAAATCGAATTGATTTTTGTTTTTGAACAATTTCCCCACGCTAGCACCCCGTAGTTTAGACAAGGAAGCAGCAGAGTTGAGTATAATATTTTTAAGACATGAGATGGAAAAAAAGTTTTCAACTTATTTATTCCACCTACGTTCCTAGACAACAGTTTGCATACAATCATGATCACTTTGAGTATTCCATGTTAATTTACAGTCAATAAAAAGACCAAGAAATTCAATGGAGTTTATTAGGGTTAAGGGTAAGCCATTAACCAAAACTTGTCCTGGTAGCTCAGATAGTGTATTGCCGAAAATCATAAAATTAGTTTTGTTCAGATTCAGGGACAAATTGTTTGCTTGTATCCATTCAGCTACTAAAAGCAATTCAAAATTCAGGGAATCAAGAAGAATTCTGGGATTGGGATGTGAGCAAAAAATGCTTGAGTCGTCTGCAAAGTTTAGGAACGAGCGAACTGTAGTGGAATTTATGAAATCGTTTATATAGATAATAAAAAGAAGCGGGCCCAAGAGAGAGCCTTGTGGTACCCCACAAGTTGTTGATCCAATACTTGAGTTACAATCATTTATAGAGACAAACTGGGTTCTGTTGGTAAGATAATTTCTGAACCACTCCAAGGCCGTTCCTCGAATGCCATAATAGGCAAGTTTACATAGTAAAATCTCGTGATTAATAGTGTCGAAGGCCTTGGAGAAGCACCTCCATCACTTTAACAATGATTATTCTAAAATGCTTATAGTGGGACGTCTCCATGTGTAAAAGGTCTACCGATATATAGTTGGAGGTCCAACTACGAACTGGTCTTATGGCGCAAAGTGCATAATTATCAGAAATATTGCTATATCAATAATTATTGATTCGTACCATCTGCTTTCGAGCACCCCTTTACGCCCCCACTCACATAGTACACACAAACCCTCCAGGCCCCTCCCGGCGCCCTCGCGCGTGCACACACACACACACACACTCGCACATAATCTGCACTGAATTTCCATTTTTGTCTTTAGCATAATTGTTTATAGAGCCATAACATTTATTAGTATAAAATATAATAGCAATAAAAGAAAAATACATCCGTTTCCAATTTTTTTCAAGGAAAAAACTGATCACTTTAACCCTTTAAATAAACATTTCCTAAAGAGGTCTAAATGGTTAGTTCGACCATATTTGAAGTTTACAGATGAAGTAAGGGACAACCCCTGAGGGTGGCTGTACACACGGTCCATCACGCCACAGTCCAGGGTAAATGCGGGCCTCTCCCGATCGGATAACGCCGCAGTCAGAATTAGTTGTACTGGCGTCTGGTTGACGTGGTGCCCATGCGGTGTAGTCGATGTCGGACCCGTCTGACCACTTGAATTCACCTTCGGTGGTCAAATCGTGAATGCCAAGCCAAAGTCCTCCGATAGTATCCTAAAAAATATGTACGGGAGTATGTTTACTAGTATTTGGAATGATGTTGAGTGGTTTAAATTAAATCTATGTAATACAGTGGCGTAATGAGAGGGGGTCAGAACTGATTCGCATCACCACCAAGTAGCATAACGCAGGGGCGGCGTGCGTCTTCCAGAATATGGAGGGGGACCTACAAAGGGAAACAGTAAAAAAAAAAGTGCGAGCGAGCGTAGTGAGCGAATTCTATGAAAAAATTATAGAAAAAGGGGTGCGCCAGAGAACGCGCAACATGCTGACGCAGCCCTACGCCAATTAGCAATAACGCATTGTGTGCAATATGCATTAGACAAAATAATAAAAGATGGAAACTTACGTCTTTCTTTCGTGAAGTTTCGTAGAGAATATTGATGAAGTTTTGCTCTGCATGAGAATGAACCGAGACCAAATGAGCCAAAGTGTCCATGCTTGCTAGCCCGCCCCCTAGAGAGGGCACGGTGTAAGTCTGGCAAAACGTCTCGGCATCGGACCAAGTCAAATTCTGGCCAAACAACCTGTCGAAAGGATAAAATAATTTCACGAAGATTGACATATAAATAGCCTGGCGGGGCTACTAACATATTAAGACATCCGAGGGTGTGCCGCTGTACCGAGTCACTTTTTCATACAAATATCCCTAAACATGGGTCCCATTTTTAACAGAAATATCCCTAAAACAAGGGTCCGTTTTGATACCAAGGCCTCGTCTTACAGGCGCAGATACAGGGGATGGCCGAGCAGGCCTTGGCCCCCCCTCCTACCCCCCCCCCCCCTTCCCCAAAAAGCGCTCACTATGTCACCCCCCTCCCACTGAGCGAAATATCGACCGGCGCGATTTTCAAATTTTCGGAGTCGAAATAGGGAAACAAATATAAGTGCTCACAGACAGAGAATTCAGGGAACAAAAGTAAAACAGGAGTGATGTCGCAAAAGAGGGGAGCTAGAGAGAAACAAGGAGGAGGGGGAGGAGCTATAGGAGTAGCAGAACTTACCTGTAACAATGTCGATCAAAGGCTGTCCAAAACGTAGGGCAGCAACAGCCCGCATCCACCCCCGTGGGAATGGCAAGCAGAAGGATAGCTGATGCGACAAGGAGCAACATGGTCTTATCTCGAAGATCCATCTATTTTCCTACAGTTAATTTTAGATATTGACAACTCTGCATTGACCGTCAATAATTATAGTCCCGTCTCAACAACCACGGTTTACGTTGATAATCCAAAATATGTGGTCAGATCATGTATTTTTCTGAACTTACAGATCATAAATTATATTTTGTAACACTATCCGAAAGAACAATGGCTTTACACAGAAGCCATGCCTCATGCAGGTTAATTGTTATCAGCAGAACCAAGCTTTAGAACAATTGCAGAAAATAATTGGACTTGAAACTTTGGGACTGACCTAGAGAAAGGATATCCAGGTTGAATTACGCTCGCTCTTTTCAACAAGCACTTTCTTCCTCAAAACACAAATATTTATCAATTCGGATATACTGATCCATTAATGATATGCGATATTAGCCATTAGCGCTTTCCTCTGACCTTATGATTCATCCAGTGGCGTATCCAGACCTTGTCCCCCAGAGGCAGGCGCGGATCCAGGATTTCTTAGGGGAGGGGGCCCAACTTTTTTTTTTTTGCTCCTGAAAATTTGAAAATCGCGCCGGTCGAAAAGTCGCTCAGTGTGGGGGGGGGGGGGGGGAAGCACTATTTTTATTTTTTTTGGCTCCCAAAAATTTGAAAATCGCGCCGGCCGAAAAGTCGCTCAGTGGGGGGGGGGGGGGGGGGGGGGGGGGGGGGGGGGGGGGGGGGGTAGTGAGCACATTTTTTTTTTGGTCCTCGAAAAAAAAAATCATTTGCACCCCCCCCCCCCTTGAGCGCCAGGGGGGGGGCCAAACCCCCCCAAAAAGGTAAAAATCACGTGATTTTACATGATTTTTTCTCAAGGGGGGGGGGGCCGGGCCCCCCGAGCCCCCTCCTGGATCCGCCACTGCCCAGAGGAGATCCCCCCAACAAAAAATATCAATCACCATATTATTATAGATAACCACTTCAACCAGCGCCCCCGTTTCCCTCTTTTATATACGTTTACAAGTAGGTCGTCCATGCTTGACACTACTGTATTCCCCCTCTTTTCCCCTTTTCACTTCTTTTCGAATCTAAACTTTATTTTTTTTATTTTGTATAGAATCCTGCCCATATTTCATGGATTCTCAAAAGCAGTGTGCTCCATGTGTTTATCATAACAAAACATATGAACCGATAAATTTAGAATTTCCCGAGTGATATCATATATTCCACCGAGGCCGCGCATGCAGGCCGAGGTTGACATTATAATGGCACTTAACCTATTTAATGTATGGTAAATATTTGGAAAGATATGTCATATCGACTCAAGCATTCATGCTTATGAGTTGGCCTCTGCATTTATCTGGATTATTTGACTTAGGGCCTACCTCATACCTTCAAGTCTTCAATTATATATGCATTTGTTATGTGTGTGTATTTCAGTTGTCACTCATTATTATATCATTATACTATTATTGTTATTTGAATGTTTTGTTTTTGATTTATCAATCAATGCAGAAACATCTGCTAAACAAAAAAATATAAAAGCAACTAATATATCAAGGATGAGCAATTTTTAACAATGAAAACAACATTTAGAAGTAATATCCCCAACCAGTTTATAACATAGACTGCCGAAAGAGGTTTGAGTTCATTTCGAAATTGTGCCTTTTTTTTTCTTCTCGAGACTTTGAACACGGCGAAGACAAGTTGTTAAAACTATTGAAAGAGTGCAAGGTAAACGTTTGAAAGCTCTGTTTTGGTATCAATGATTTGCCTCGACCATCAGATGCTAATTTTTTCAATTACAGATGAATTGCAGATGATTCAACTTTTTTCAATGCATTTCCCCCAATCAAGTAAACATAACCTGACTTAAATAAATGATTGGTCATATCGATGAAAACAAATTATATGGTGATTATACGGTCAAGAAGGAAACAGATTTTGTCTGAGTTTTAATCAAAATGAACGGCCATGCATGGTCTGAACGAGGTTGAAGTTGCATCCCTTAACATTGATTGGATTGATATTGATAACTCGTTTATGGAAAGATCATAATAAAGGGAATATGCATAATCCTTCGCATTTTTTTTGTTGGAATTACTCATCGATTAAGCCATTCTGTTCTGCAATACATTATTAGCATTGTTTATTATTCTTTTGTTCACCCATACAGTTCCAACGGCCTTGAGGTCTGGTGTGCAAATCAGTGACTTCCTAACATTATGTTGACAGGATACTCATTACAAAGGTACACTGATATTACCAGCCTGGATATCCCGGGGGGGGGGGGGGGTCGGCAATCATACACCAATGCTACCCACCCGTGTCCCAACCTCTGAAATGGACCCCCTATATATATATATATAGTGGTGAAGGCACCAAGAAAAAAGAGCACCTACAAAGGGAAATCTCAAAGCGAAAATAAACAATTTTTTAGACATTGGTATATACCCTTACATTGTGATTACAATTATCAGGGATGATTTCAATATGTGTTTCACTCTATACACATTATATGGCTTAAGCATTATTCTTTGCAGTTGGGTTTGATTGTCTAAAAAATGTTTGTTTGCGAGCGAGGACAATTTTAAGATGTATGAGATCGCAGTACGAAAAATTACATCTTATAAAAAGGAAAAAACCCAATTCAATGGGGTAACAAGCAAATTCTCATACCGGAAGACTGGAAAGACCTTTGATAAGTAACGTAAGTATATCATCTTTAGATGTGTGCGAGCGTAGCGAGCGAGCTTTGGAGGAAATTGCTCTTAGTCGCTTGAAATTAGCTAGGGCGCGTATAATGATGAGAGGAAAAGGGGACACTTATCAGGAAAGAAAAGGAGCATGTGCCAAAGTACAAAGAGTAATTATCAGAGGTGAAAATGGGGCACTTCTTACACCCTCAAAAATAGGCACTCACCAGGGATGAAAGGAGTCAGTCATGAGAATAGGAAATGGGCATTTGTCGACGGAAAAGAGGCCCCCGTCAGATTTTGATGGGGGCATTTATTAGATATTATTATATATTGTTTAAAGGGAAATTATCAGAGGTGAAAAGAGGCACTTATCGCACCTGAAAAGGGGCAATGACCAGATATGCAAAGGGGCACTTATGTGAATGAAAAAGGGGCACTTGTAATAAAGAAAATTATGCATTAGTTAAAAGAAAATGGGCACCGATCAGATTTTAAAGGGGCATTTATCGGAGGTGAAGGGGGCACTTATCCGAAGTGAAAATGAGTAACTTCTCGTAACTGAAAAGGGTCATTTACCAGAGAAGGGGCACTTATGAGAAGGGGAAGGGGCTTTTTGTTAATGAGGCACTTGTCATTAGGAAAAGGAGCTCTTGTTAGAAAGGAAAAAGGGCACATGTGAAAATAAAAGGTGCTTATCCGAGTTTAAACGGGGTTAGTTATTAATAGGGGAAGGGGCACTTCAAACAAAGGAAAAGGGGCACTTGTCAAATTAAAAGAGGCACGTACCTCTTAGATTTAAATAGGACAATTATCAGAGGTGAAGGGGGCACTTATCAAAAGTGAAAAGAGGCACTTCTCGTACCTAACTAGGGGCACTTACTAGAGATTAAAAAGGGCACTTATGAAAATAGTAAATAAACACTTATTGCAAAGGAAAATGGAAACCTGTCGAAGGAGAAGGGGCACGTGTCCAAATAAAAGGGGCACTTATCAGAGTTGAAAAGGGGAAGGGGCACTTTTCTTATGTAACAAGTAGCACTTCTTAAAAATTAAAGGGACACTTTCCTATGTAAAAAGGGGCACTTTTCGGGTGCTTGAAAAAGTGGGGGGGGGGCACTGTGTCCCCCTGCCCCCCCCCCCGGTGGGGCCGCCTCTGATAAACATACGTAAACAAAATATTTAAAATATTATCGTGGGTTGTCGGTCCATTCTTCATTGAGGACGTGCCCCATTTTCCTCATCTCGATTTTCGCCCTCTGACTTTAGTTTTAGCATTAGTTTTTATATTGCGCGTGCGCACTTCGCATTGAAGCATATCGAGCTTGCGCAACATGCTGTGCGTGCAAAGCGCATAGAATGCATGGATTACATAGTCTGCATTTGTTGCACATGTCCCACACGTAGAAAGTTACGTGTGTTGCCCGTACATATTACATCATTCATCGCATCGTCGAGACGTTCGCGTTCGTGAATGCCAGCAGAATTTCCATAACTTTCAACACTTCGTCTTGAGCTGAATTACGACAAACAAAATCGAAGATTCAATATACAATTTTGCGGTGAGTAACCTCTAGAGTTCTAACTTAGTAGATCTAAGCAGGATAAGCGTTAAAAAGTTATTGAGTCGGAACGTTTTTTTTTCTTCCAGCTCTGCCTCTCTGCACTGCTGCCAATCATATCGCTCTGTCATCTCTCAGCTCAGTCTCATTCACCTGTATTCACCTGTCTTTTCGGGCTCCTTAGTAAGACAATGTCTTGTAATGCCCTCCCATAGTTCATCAGTACACTACTGCAAAGAGTTCGTTCCTTGACTAGATCTAGATCTACGTCATGAGTCTCTGACTTTTAAAAAAATTTAAAGACTAGACCATTGAAACCTTTTGTTTTGTACAATTTATAGGTCTAACGAGAGCTGGAGGTTAACTCTGAGCTTTAGGACTGTTTCATTTAAGTGATTTTGTTCTTTGATTCTGTCACTTTGTCATGTTTGTTTTACTCTCGATCTCGAGTGACTCTCATAATCATATGATCTCAATTTGCATAACTTATTAAAAAGTAGCAAACAATAAGCAAACACATTAAACTCATCGTTATTTTTCCTAAATTCAGCTTAAATTTGCAATTTGAAATCTGCCTTTTTCGTAGACAAGATTGTTCCTTTTCATTGTTAGTTTGTTTATTTTGTGAGGATCACTTTTAATGAGCCATTTAATTTATGTGCTTTATTTACATTTGCTACAAAAAAGGTTTTACACATGTGTATCTACTATCTTGGCACTGGCATTGATCCACTTCAAAGCTATGAGAGTAGTAGAGACTAGAGTACAGTCTACAGAGTTGTAATATTTTGCAATACAGGTATGTCTTCACGTATTGCATACGTTTTCTTCTTTTTTCACTCACAGAGTGGGTTTGGAATATCATCAACCACTTTTAAGTGGGGCAAGACATCGACCCAGGGGGCCAGGTGTCATTCCCATCATGGGAGGATCATTGTCCACTACCCAGACAGTTCAGGCTGCAACCGTCCAGAGTCTCCCAGCCCCTGAGGCTGCAGGAGCACCCTCTCCACCAGCAGAGTGCCCCATGCACCAGGGCGGTGGTGACTCCAAGACACCTACAGCAGCACAGACCAATGCCATCCCTGCAGAATGTCCGATGCACAACAAAGACGTGGCTTCCTCAGCACCGGCCAGAGACACTTCTACAGCTGCAGTCATTCCCTCCGAGTGCCCGATGTCTGGGGGAACGAATACACTGGTTGCTGACAACAAGACAGATGACATTGATCCAGATAACAGGGTAAGTGTTTGATAAATATGAAGTTTTTTAAAAACAAATTTCATGGTATGCTAATCAGTTACAGATCTAGTGGTAAAGAGATTTTGAAAAAGAGAAACCTAGCCTGTAAAAAGCTAGATCCCAAATAATGAAAATGCACCAATTAACATTATATATAGGCAGCTAGTTAATCACAATGTGTCAAACTCAAAATAATTGATAGTTAATATCTACAAAATCTGAATCCATCTTGTACATTAATAAAAGAATGTACCTGTACATTGAACCTTAAAAAAAGATAGCATGAGAACTCAAAACTTTGTATTAGGATACTTAGGGTAATCATGATTATATGTGTACATACATGTATCACTCATACTTAACCATACATTTCCCAAAAATTCAAGATAAAATAACAAATAATTCAGAGGAAAAGCCTTCCCAAAATATCTATTTCCTTTAAAAGATACAAAATGTGAGAGATTCTTCTGTCTTTCGAACCACAGATGCCCCCTCCCAACCAGAGGCCGGCTCCAGACCAGCCCTTCTCCCTCTCCACGGAGCGCAAGACCTCCGGTATTCCCCGGGCAGGCAAGGACGAGAACTGGGTCTACCCATCTCAGCAGATGTTCTGGAATGCCATGCTGAGGAAGGGATGGAGATGGCAGCCGGAAGACATTGAACAGGAGGATATGCACAACATCATCCACATCCACAATGCTAACAATGAGCAGGCGTGGAAAGAGGTTCTCAAGTGGGAGGCGATGCATGCAAAGTAAGTGGTAACGTAGTGATTGAATGAATGACAGATGATGGAGATGATGACGACGACGATGATGATGATGATGATGATGATGATGATGATGATATTGAGGATGATGATGATGATGATGGTGATGATGAATGACAAGGGTGATGATGAGATGATGATGAATGATGGTGATGGTGATGATGAATGACAAGGGTGATGATGACGATGATGATGATGATGATGATGATGATGATGATGATGATATTGAGGATGATGATGATGATGATATTGATGATGGTGATGGTGATGAATGACAACAGTGATGGTAATGATGGTGATGATGATGATGATGATGATGATGATACTAAAGATGATTATGAATGACAATGGTGATGGTGATAGTGATGGTGATGGTTATGATCGAGATGATGATGATGATAATGATGGTGATGATGACGATGGTGATGATGATGATGATGATGAATAATGATGATGATGATGATGATGATGATGATGATGAATGGCAACAGTTATGATGATGATGATGATGATGAATGACAACGGTGATGATGATGATGGTGAGGGTGATGGTGATGATGATGAATGACAACAGTGATGATGATGATGGTGGTGGTGATGATGATGGTGATGGTGGTGGTGATGATGATGAATGACAACAGTGATGGTGATGGTGGTGGTGTTGATGATGGTGAGGGTGATGATGATGAATGACAACAGTGATGATGATATTGATGATGGTGATGGTGATGATAATGATGATGATGATGATACTAATGATGATTATGAATGACAATGGTGATGGTTATGATCGAGATGATGATAATGATGGTGATGATGATGATGATGGTGATGGTGATGGTGATGATGATGATGATGATGATGATCATGATCATGATGATGATGAGGATGATGATGAATGGCAACAGTTATGATGATGATGATGATGATACTAATGATGATGATGAATGACAACAGTGATGATGATGATGATGGTGGTGGTGATGGTGATGGTGGTGGTGATGATGATGTTGATGTTGATGGTGATAAAGATGGTGATGATAATGATGATGAGGACGACGATGATGATGGTGATGACGACAACAACGATGAGGATGATGATGATGATATTGATGACGATAATGATGATAATGAAGTAATTTCCAATTTCCAGAACCCCTTAGATAAAATTGCAGTTCATTAGTTTATTAGTCAAACTTGTGTGTACATAACTTGTTACTATTTAAGGCAAACCTGAGCAAACTTTTCCTTATCTAGAGCAACTCTTGTTTAAAAGCAAGCATTAAAGTCAAGTTTTGTACCTTGTTTAATTGCGTCTCTCAGCATTTAAGTAAATATAGCATCTCCTAATTTTATGTTCCTTTTTCTATCAGAGAATGTCCCTGTCCTAAATTGGCGAGTTTTGGCGGACGCTACAATGATCTTTCACCTCGGGCGAAGATCAGATGCTGGATGGGGTAAGTTTGTGTAGAACATCATTTAGGAGACAGCATGACTGCTCTCAAAAGAAAAAAACACATATGATTTGCCTAGATGAAATAAGGTCCCATCTGGGGTTTGAGAGATTATCAACCTTGTAATTTTTCCTGTGTTAATTTGGTTGACATTTATTGTTTGAAATAAGCAGGTACATCCCCAGAGGTTGTGGGGGGGGGGGGGGGGGGGTTGTGAAAGTCAAAATCCCCATTTTCTGCGGATAACTTTTGGAGCTATATAAGTTGTCGTGCTGAGAAACTACATAATTCTTGCTTCATGCCATGCCTCTCTCATCTACTTTGAAGGGGAATCTTGTACCATAGATTGATTGGCAAATATATACTAAATCTCTAACAATAAGTGAAGTTATTTCTTGGGGTGAGGTTTCCTTTAATGCTATTTCTTTCATTTGCATAATCCAGGTACGAGAAACCGTTTGACAGGCATGACTGGATCGTTGATAGGTGCGGCAGGAAGGTGCGATACGTCATCGACTATTACGATGGAGGACCGGTCGACAAGAAGACATTTGAGTTTGCTATCCTTGATGTCAGACCTGCCTTCGATTCACCGGGTGCTACATGGGATCGCATGAAAGCTGCGTATTGGAGGTTTCTGTACAGCAAGTAACCTAATACTTGATGAACGTTGTTGACACTTGGTGCTTTGAGCGTTGGCGAGATGAGGATCAGAGGATCATTCTGTATCCAAGTGAAGACACGTCGGAATGGAAAAAAGACATGTTGGGAGTGGATGTCCTTGTAACCTCACTGTGTGAACCTTGACCTCACCACATGACCCTTGACCTATTGTTTTGCTCAGTGTGCAGAAAGACAATTTGGAATTTCGATGACTTCGGTCCTGTATGGTGCTTAAAGACCCGGAAAGCATAGATTCACCATCAGCGTATTACTAAAATGACAGCATTGTGAAATCTTCGGAGACTTCAGAAGCAGAGAGACAGCAGGAAATTAACTACATATTGTGTTTGGTGTCTCTCCTGTATGGTGAGCCCTGTTGGTGCAGTAATACTTTATTTACAAATTGATTTCTTATCAGAATATTCTTATCACAGTATAACTTGGTACTGGTATTCTCTTTTTTAATTTTCCTTTTTTTTTTAATACTTCAGATAACAAATTTCGGGCAATGTTGATATCAAACTACAATTGTTCTGGAGTGGGTTTTGCTGTAAAAGTCAAATGGCTATGGTCAACAAACCTTGCAATATAATTATTTTGTTGGTTGCATTTCCTACATGATGTGCTCAATAAATTGCAGTCGCTCATTTATGACAAGTTTGGTTTTTGATTAAAAAAAATTCTTGTCACTGTAAATTTATACTGGTACCAGCGTTCTCTTTTTAAAGTTTCCATCTTTTTTCAGTTTACAAAATACTTGTAATATATGGATATGCCTCTAATAGTTTAAATGGCACATTTACATTTGTAGCACACATCCCAAGATTGAACCATGATCAGGACTCAGTGTTAAAAATGCTTTTCTGTTTGCGAGATCTCATGTAGGATTTGGTGTTGGATTTGTTCACAGTGATATTTAAAGTATTATATTGTTTTTTACTTTTTTTAACCAGAGCTCTTTTTCAGTTTGAGAGCTTTTTTTGAGCAACAGGAAGGGTGTACTACACTTCACTTTTCTGTATCGTTTAACTCGGGAGCTCAGTGAATACCGTACCTGTATTAAAGACCTTTGTTGCCTGCCGTTGCCATTCACAGAGCTGCCAACTAGTACGGATTTCCCGTAATTGGTACGGAAATTAACGACCATTACGGCAGTACCGGATTTTTTTTTTTTTTTTTGTTTTTGTTTGCAAGTGCTGTACAGTATGGTGGCCATCCAGCACTTGCTGCATGAGAAAGATGGAAAATTATCAATTATTCTCTTAATAGAAGCCAATTTTTCATTGAAAACTTATGTGTTGTGATAAACTAAAAATCAATATTTAGCAACTTTGTGGGAGTAAAATCACAACAAATTTCAGATAATCATGCGCGCATGCGTCCGCTTGCCATTCTTTTAAGATTCATGGCGCCGCATAGGAAATTACTGATTTATTCCCCAAATTACTGATTTTGAGCCTTATGGTTACTGATTTTCTGTTCTGGAGGTTGGCAGCTCTGCATTCATTTACACGTGAGAAAACCATGGCAATTTTTTTTCTGCTGCGGTTTACCGTGTCATAAAATATTTGAACAAGTCTTGATGGTTATTTTTTTTTCACTTATGGGTCAGCTTCGAGTTGATGACGTGGTTGGAGCATGGGGGAATAGAGTCGAGACCCTATCTGTACTGTAGCCATTAATGCCATTTCAGAATAAATGACCATTGCGGCTCAAGGTAATAAGAGGTCTAAGCAAAGTCAGGATATTTGAGAATGTGGAACTATCATCAAATGTATATTTCAAATTTAATTGATAAGGATAACTTAGGATACATTTATGAGTTGGAAACTGCATGAAATCATCTGTCTTCGGGGGATTCCACTCTAGCATGAGTTCAGCTTAAAAATGAATATCTCCAATAATTAACTTTGTGAGCACCTCTCCCATTTGTTTTGCCTTAAATACATGTAGTTTATGTATTTCTTTGTTCTCCTAAGAAAATCCTATATTACAAACTATATCCTAGATAATGTATTTGATACATGTTTGTAAACACCGATTATATGAACATGTTTACCGAAATTACCGCATTACTCTATTGCTTCATCATCAAATTTTAAATATTGAATTTTGTTAAAAGCACAAAGCAAACAGGAGAAGTGCTCTTCAGGGAAATCACAGATCATAACTTTTTCATCTTGTATCAGATTTGCCCTCAAACTATCTCTGACCTATTCATCCATTGTCTGTCTGTTGTGTGCTAAAATCAACTTGATATTAGGCTGGAATGCCCCCTTTAATATGTTTATGCGTTTTAGGTGTAAAATGCATCTGTTCAGATTGCTCTTCATATTATACTGTATGTATGATAAAACCTGTTTTTACTGAGGAACATGTCTTGAATTCCCTTTAGATAGTGTGTAATATAATGTATCAATGGGGAAATGAGGAAAGTATACATTAGTCCTTCATGTTAACACAAGTTGTAACACACCGTTTATCATCGTATTCAAGGCCTGTATGGTGAATGCATTGTCTATTGAGAAACAAGGGCATTAAATTATCATACTTCAACACAGACCAACACCCTTCTGGCTCTCAACACTACCTCCAGCATACAAAAGTTTATCAATTTAGAAATCATAATAGTTACTTTGTTCCAGTCCATGCTGTTCCACCATATCTTTCCCCAGCTCTACATTTGACTTTCCTCTGCATTAAACAGAAAATTGATCTTACAGGGCACGATGTGCTCTACAAAATGTGTTTACCGGCCTCCTGATCATCTATTGAAGACAATTGTAATGTCATCAATACATTTTGGCCCCTTTATAAGATACCTGTCTTCACATAAAAGGCTATTACTAAAATGATGATTTCGAATTTTCATGTGTGTCTGAGTTGATATACAATGTATGTCACGATTGCTAGACAATATTGTGAGAGTTGATTCTGAACTTTTAAAGAACTGCTTTTATTTCCTGTCTTGGATGCCTATTGGGATTGAGTCCCCTTGGCCTTTTACAGTATTGAATAAAATTGGAATATATTTAAAGAAGGTGTGGAAGGATTAATATGTTTCTTTTGTAGTAATAATACAATTCTATTAGGGGAGGGATGTGATTAATAGATGTATTTGGGAGGGAAAAAATGAGAGAGGAAGGAAGAGAGTAGAGAGAGAGAGAGAGAGAAAGAAAGGGAGAGAGAGAGAGGGAGAGAAGAAGGGAGAGAGATGGAGAAAGAGGAAAGAGAGGAAAAAGAGAGAGGAAGGAAGAGAGGGGAGAAAGAGAGGAAGGAAGAGAGAAAGGGAGATCGAGAGGGGAGAAAGAGAGAGAAGGGAGGGGAGAGAGAGAGAGAGAGAATGAAGTACAAATATATCAGAGCATGGTAAATTTGAAATGACTAGAAACCTTTCCTTACTTCGGGATCCCCCCCCCCCCCTTGAAGAATGTAAGAGTAAAAAAAAAAAAAAATCCTCCTGAGCTTAATGCATATTCATGAGTTATCCGCTGCTCCTGATCCCGGATATCGAGCAATGCATGCAGATATAGAAAAAGAGTTCAATTTCGACCAGCGAAAACTGGGTTTACTATGAAAACATGAATGAAAAATGAATGATTGAGGAGGCGAAGCGAGATCGGAGAACATATCTAAGTAAAGCTAGTCAAATATTAGAATATTTGTAAGTATGGACGTCTTCTGATACCCATCTTCCAATAATTAAAAATAAGAAAGATGCATATTCATTGTCATTAGTATAAAGCTTACTGTTACTTACGTTGTCAATCTGGAAACAACTGTCACCGACACTGCACCGTGTCTGGTGTGTGTGAGTGCGATGCCGGTGACACAGGCCGCGGCCGCCGCTCCGTCAGCTGTGCTGAGTGCATGCAGAGCTGGCTAAGAAAAAGTGCACTGAGTCCGTCTGTGTGCAAAATTGAAACTGGTGATGAGTGATATTAATGCTTCCCTCGATTGATGACTGACAGATTTGGTGTTTCCATTTTAAGTAATGCAATATACTCAGTGTCTGTAGACTGTACAACTTTTGCTGTTTTGCATGCATGAATCAACTCTAGCTCCTCCGACCCACTCAGACAGTCCTCCTTCATCATGTTCATTTGTTATCAATCAGTCGACTCCTGTCTTTAGAGACAGAAGCCGGCCATATAATAGGGTCTAAAAGTTAGATCTATTCTGCAAACTGTGCCACCAAACATTAGACAAGGTCTATAAAACATAAAAGTAAAAAATGTCATTTTTTTAGCAGATTCATAATTCGTCGCCTGTGTGGCAGAAGGGCGTTAGCACTCGCCTCAAACTTTTATGTCTGGCTCCACTAGACCTCCGGTTATAACCGGAGGTCTAGTGGAGCCAGGCATAGTCTCAGTGGAACAACCGACGATTATAGAGACTGAAGCTTTCGGTCTACTTCAGGGATTACCTCATCAAGTATCAAGTAATATTTCTGAGAAAAAAATTGTGGCCGTGTTCTATAACATATCTATCAGTCTTTTAAGTTTTAAACCAATTTTCCGGACGGAAAGCAGTTTAAATATAAAACAAATCTTTAAATGCGAATAATTTGAAAAGTAGTTTTTGAGTCGCTCGTGCGCTAATGCCCTTCTGCCACCTAGCCAACAAATTCATATCCGATGCATTTATTTTCAAAAATTAGATTGGTTCCACTTACCATATCGACTGTATGATGCGTTTAAGGGTCTTTTTTCTGGATTTTCTTTGTCAAAATTTAACTCCATGTTGAAATTCTTGCAGCCTCATTTTAAACTGTTACTGTGCATGAAAGGATCGAATGATGTCATGATTGTCATCCATTGACAGTAACAGGTTAAAATATGGCTGCAAGAATTTTTGTGGAAAGAATCAAGATTTTCAATTTCATTTTTCTTCCTCCCAGTCCCAATCCTCTTTATGTGGCTTTTCCAAGGAGTCCCATTCTCTTTTTAAATGTTTAATGAGTGTACCTGTATGTTTGTATTTGGGAAGTTGGGGTGTTTTCAGTGATTTAAAAAAAAAAAAGAGAATGTAGACTTTATAGGGCCTTTCCTCCTTCCCCCCAGTGAAACAAATATACAATGTTCAAATATAAAGATATACTGTTTCCAACTGTATGTTTTGCTTTTCACTTTTCAGCGCTTTTTGGCACATTTGCATAATTACATTGTATATACTGTATGTAGGGCTTGACATTAATAGGTGCCTGGGACCGGCACACAAATCAAATGCTCAATTTTCAAAAATGTAAACATGGGGCTCATGAATGCAAATACCGTAATTAACATTGTATAAACTGCCCTCGTGTATTAACCGCACCCCTCTTTTTTTGTGTGTGTGTAAGATCGTTACGGTAATGTAAATTAAAAAACAGTAGGGACCTAGGATAGAACCTTGTGGTACACCATGTAATAGAAGAAAAATTGGAGGGATTATTATTATTATAAACTACATATTGAGATCTATGAGAAAGATTACTTTCAAACCAAGATGACAGACAAATTTGAGTGTTGTTCTAGTTTCCGAGTGGTGAGTCAACACACCGATTACCGAGCTGGGAGGCATTGCCAGGCATAGCGCCAGATGGAGGGGCATAAATCGAAACTTTAATTTTTTTTTTTTTTTTTTTGTGTACCGTGTATAAACCGCACCCCCGACTTTGAATTTTTTTCGGCGACAAAAAGGTGCGGTTTATACACCGTTAATTACGGTACAGGCCCTGAAATTCTCAATCCAGAATCGTGTGCAAAGAGTTACCGGTAGTGTGGAGCTCTTATATACAGTACGGTACATGCATGTAGTGAGCTTGTTTAAAATAACAAATATGCTGGAAAAAAAAAAAGAGAACTGGTACTTTATTTACTGAAAGATTTCATACTTTCTCCATGCACCTGGCAGGTTTTAAGACAGACTGGACTAGCTGACGTGGGGATGGCATCCCGTAGTGCAAAGAAGAGCAGCTCGACCCGGAGGAGTGGAGGTACTTCATCAGAGGTGAACCCAGATGCAGGAGGGAGCAGTGATGAAGAACAGGTAATCAAGATCACAGATAAATACAGAGAAACCAATGCATGGGACTGATAGAGGCATTGAGCATGTATTATGTACATGGAACTCCAGAAAGCTTCAAAGGAGCTCTAGAAAACTTATTAAGAACTTGGAGAAATCAGAAAATATAATAAAACATCCACCCTCTTTGAAAAAAAAATACTTTGAATAAAAAAAAAAAAAAATCTTTTCCCCAAAGTTCTCGTCAATAAATTTGATAGTTTTCTTCACACTTGATGAATGAATACTATTACATGTTAATTATTTGAATAAATGACGAAATGAAGTATACCCCTTATCCCTGTCCCAGACTTTGGCAAGATATTAATCTGCAGTTGCCATGCTCAAATGTATACCTGGCAGGAATTAGTTCCTTGAAATAAATAGCGCCAAAACGGCAGCCTTGCTAAAGCCAGGGTTATGATAAGAATGGAGCGCCAGGAGTGGCAATGTGCCAGACATGAGCGCTGTACAAGACTCCACTATTATTATTATTTTCATTATTATGGAATTCAAACTGTATTTATGCACATTTTAATGTTGATTGAATCCACCATCATTTGAAACTTTTCAACATAGAATATTTGTCACCTTGTATCTTTACAGTTCCAAGATGCGATGGAAACCTTTCAAACGTAAGTTGAACCACTCCTTTTTCTTATCAGTTCCCATTCATTAATATGTTGTATTTTGTTTGTTCTTCTACAGTCGACTACCTTCTGCTAGGCATATACATGTACAAATGTAGGTGTAAAAAAAAGGTGCACTTTAGATCACATTAATCACTTCAGAATGAGGAAAATAGTATTTGATTGGTACCACATAAGAAGGATGTGGTTGATTTGCAACACAGTATTATATTGAGGAATTTTGCCATTTGTTTGGATAATTTATAGTGATTTTCAATGGGGTTATACAATACATGTAGCTCCCCTTGTAATAATAATAATAATAATAATAATAGCTTGTTCTTATATAGCGCTTTTCAGGACCGCAGGCCCTCTCAAAGCGCTTTACAGATAAGTATATTATTACCCCGGTCATTGGATTAAGGCTTACCCGCACACAATGTATGCACATTCTCCACTCCCTGGGGAGCATTCCAGCCAGGTGTCATTTTTACAAGCGCACACTTGCTAATCTAACCACATTAGCTTTCGCATCCTACCAGGTACCCATTTAACACCTGGGTGGAGACATGTACATGTATCTACATATAACCCCCCCCCCCCCATGACAGACTAACAAATGCATGAATTGTATCGCTACATGTACATGTATGTGAAAACTGTATAGGCTGCAAATGTAGCTACATACATGTACATGTATGTATGTATGTGATTGAAGTAATTACATTTTGGTACCGGTAGTCTGCACTCCGAACATTGAATAACAAAACATAGCGAAACACATGCTTGAGTGTTGTTTTGATTGGGAGCTGTACATGTACAGTGTATATTAAGAACCTATATGAATCCTACTAAAACCCTACTGTAAATGGTTAGGGGGGGGGGGGGGGGGTGGGCTTATTGTGATTTTTCAGCCCGCTGTCATGTCAACTGACCTGATAATTTAGTTTAAAAATGGTTTCATTATACAGTACAACATGTTTTTATGTGATCATAGTAGTAGTAGACTACTAGACTTTATTTGATTACTTGTTTAGCACTAGGCTAGTCTTCCACAATCCTCTACACAATGTGTACATGTCGTATGCCCCTTTTGCTATGCGCCCCTTTTAATATAGTTTGCGATGATTCTGTATGACAAATTTAAAAATTATGACAAATTTAATAATGTATATGATGTTTCTGTAAATACAATTATTTTCTCCTAGACTGAACTCTGAACAATTATTGGACTTTGTGTGTTCAATGTTCTTAAAATGAATGTGTTGAATTTTTTATATAATCATGTACTGTACGACAAGTTGACGAAGGCCTAATTTATATTTTTTTAAATGAAATGTTTGAAGAGTAGGTTTGTGTGGCACTAAAATGCTTTGTTTCCAGACTACACTGTACGTGTATAGTCTCAGTGCAAGTACCGGTACATTCCTTAGTTGGACACTAAGAACAAAATAAGTTTTGTCTTGAATGAATCCTAACCCAGCTTCCTGATGATGGTTGCTGTCAAAATTTGACAAGTGTTAGTAGCCACAGTACAGTTATTTATGGGTTTGTAGTCTCCAGCTAATAGAATTCAGACCTTGTGTGATTTGTGTACCGGTAATAACAAAGGTTTTGTGCAACTACAATTCTTCCTCCTCGAGATAAAGAGCGATTGCCCTTGATGATGTTTTATGTCAATACTTCTTTATGGAGTCGGGCTAACTCGGACCACGGGACAACTCGCCCCAGATGCAAAAATGGTCATTTTTTGCATCTTTAGGTTTAGGGTTAGGGTTAGGGTTAGGGTTAGGGTTAGAGTTAGGGTTAGAGTTAGGGTAAAATTACAAAAAATGACAGTTTTTGCAGCTGGGCCAAGTTGTCCCCTGGTCCGAGTTAGCCCGGATCCTTCTGTATGTGGGACTATAATCCTATCATTTAATCTTGATAGTTTATATAACAAAAGCTCAAAGTGGAATGTCAGTTTTGTTGATTCTTATGATTATTTCTGAATCATTGTTTACCATCAGATTAATCACCTTGGTATGAGCCTACAGTACATGACATGTACATGTATATACCTGAACCTGCATACAGAAAACCACATTTTATTATTTGGTGTCCATCCATACCTTTGTTGATAAGTTTCTTGACCTTACATTTGAGAATTTTTGTCTTCATAATGATTTTAGTCATCTTCACAAAGCCTTGTTGAATGCACATTTACATTGACATACATGCATGTACTGTAGCTGTAGTGTATCAGCCTACTTGAATGTATACTACTTACTAGTGTGTGTGTATTTACAATGTTGATCTTGACTGCAAAATATACCAGTAAATTTATTTCATAGAGGTATTAAACAAAAACCCTTTCAAATACCGGTAATCTTTTGAATGGATGAGTTGTATTTACAACTATCATGATTAATTTTCCTAAGGAGCTAATGAAATCCTGAATGCCTCACAAAAGAATGGATGTTGGCAAAATACAATGCCTGACTTCGGCACATGAAATTTGGAATTGATGGTACATGTATGAATGGACGTATTATTTTAAAGGGCGATCTCATGTTTTGTCAAGGATAGTAGGTTAGGATTATTAAAGGTTGCTAGTAGTTTGTTTGGGTTTTAGTTACTTTAATTTTTAGTAAGGTTTAGGGTAATAGCTTTAGCCTTTAGGTGGTGGTTAAAGCTTAGAGCCTTAGAATCCCAGTTGATGCATCAAGATGACAAGTATTTCATACTAAATTAAATTCCATTATAGATTATACATGTCCAAGTACATTTCATCAGTAAATGTGTGCACAAGTATGTAGATTCCTCATACTATATCAGAAAGAAATATTTATGTAGTACCAAGTACATGTACTTTAAGCCTAGGAAATGTACACAAATTTGTCAACATCCTACAGCTACATGTACCTCCATGTAAAATAGAGCGCATTAAGAAAGAGGCCTAATGCATGGCATCACCTGATCTAATTTTAGAAAGCCTCATCCATCAATCAAATGTGATAATTAATCAGAGGGTCATTCCAAACAAGAATAGGCATCTTTGCGACAGGAAACCCAATTAGACCACCGGTGGCTTGACAGATCAAATACCTGTGCAGTGTGTGTGTGTGTGCGTGTGTGCGTGTGAGCACTCCACTTCATCTGATTAGCCATGCATGACGTTTGAAGCGAATCAGGTGGGACGTCAGGCTATATGGGATTGAATTATCATTAATGTATGCATAGGAGTTTATGGGATACTGCCTGTTAGATTGATGAGAGGGGTGATGATACGTCGGTTTAGTGCTGGTAATGCTGGTGGGGGATGGTAATACTCCTGTACAGTGGATAATGATATTCAGCTTGGAGTGATATCGTTGGGACCTGAATATTGACATTTTTCATATTACTTCATAACCCGTGCAAGGATTTGCGGATATATGATATTCAGCTTGGAGCGCTATCGTTGGAACCTGTGAATATTTACATTTTTCATATAACTTCATAACCCGTGCAAGGATTTGTGGATATATGATATTCAGCTTGGAGCGCTATCGTTGGGACCTGTGAATATTGACAATTTTCATATTTACTTTAGAACTTCATATCTTGTGCAAGGATTTGTGGATGTCTATATATTGATTTGAATTTTGGTGGAATCTGCTAGCGTTATGTCCATTGAGACTAAGGAGGATGAAGGGTGAGTTATGACTGCATCAATATACCACCTGTACGCAGAATTATTGGATTAGTATGTCTTATCAATATTTATAGGGAGTTTTTTGCAGTCATGATTGAGAAGGATTCATTCACTATGAACATGACTGACAAAGAAAGCGGACAAAATATACAGTTCCTCAGGTAGACAAAGGAACATATCCCTTCACTGCTATTACATGTATGTAAAAATGTGTAGAACAGGTGTCACATGCATATATTCACCTTTTTACATACCGGTAATAGCAGTGAAGGGATGTTCCTTTGTCTACCTGAGGAACTGTATTACTGTATATTTTGTCCGCTTTCTTTGTCTGTCATGTTCATACTAGTTCTGCATGTCAAGTTGTCATTGCATCTTTTTTGAAAATCATTAGGACTTGCCCCTTCCCTCTTTTTAAGTTTATAGTCATCATGTTTGCACAGCCAAGGTGCAGTCAAACTGGCAAATATTCTAGGAAATGTAATTCTTCAAATATTCTCATTACCATTTGAAGATACCAGCAATATTGTCAACCCTGGGAAAATTTAATCACTCTTTAATGTGCTCAAATATTTTCTGAAGTGCGCACCTATTACATATTGACATTAATTACAACGTTACAAGCTTCCTGAAGTATGATCGCTGTCATATTGGTTCTATGACATGCGACTATTGCTCTGCAAAGTCTGCAGTCAAATTTCTACACTAACCTAATTCTAAGACTTCTACCCCGGCCCAAACACTATACCTTACCCTAACCCTACCATATAGCCTCTAGCTATTGTCCCTGGATCAAATTTCCAAACACTATCAGACCGCTGTATACAGCTATTACTGGAATAAAAATAATCAGCATCAAATTTCTCACAAATTAGTTAACATTATATACCTCACTTAAGTAATCCAGCCATCTGATTGGTCGAAATTGCATTCATAAACTTCAACTGTTCCTGTAAAATTCTCGGTAACCATGCTTAAAACATTTCAATATTTTTAATAACCATGGTTATTAAAAATAGTTGGTCAGCCTCCATGGTTACCCCATAGGTTTACATGTTAAAAAATGGTTTGAGCGATGGAGGATACCGTATGTGTGCGAAGGATTGGTCGGTAATTTCAATACAATTGAATCTCGATCGATCTTACCGACAATTTTATCTTGCATTGTTGACATGAAGACGAAAATAAACTTCCAAAAACAAAAAAACAACATCTGCCGATAGATCTTGATCTATAAAGTTCATGCCAATATGCATTGCAAAAGTAAAAGAAGGGTGCTTTTGCGAAGCATTCATCACACCGAAGCCGGTTTCAATCCATTTTAATGTATATATTGTACAAAACTGCCAAGTATTTTAACAGCGCGCGATGGCCGAATGGTGTAAGGCGTTGGTTTAAGATGCATCACTCATTGTACGCAAGAGTTCGACTCTCACCTTCGACAAAAAAAAAAAGTATTTTTTATTTTTTATTTTTTAGTCTATTTTTTTTTGGCATATAAAAGTATTAATGACTGCTTTAATATTCGAGAAATAGTTGTTTTTATACGCTCTCGGGAAGGTTACAATTGGGCTATTCCCCTCAGCACGCCTCGGGTAATAGCACAATTCTAACCTTCCCTTGAGCGTATAAAAACAACTATTTCTCTCAAAGCAGTCATTAATACTATACTATAAAACAGTAAACAGTACTCATTGGAAGTATTCTTACAGAGTTTTACTAGTAGTAAACTATGATTTCAGGTAATTCGCAGTCAGGCTGGCAAATTCTCTGGAATCAATATTCAAAGAAATATATTTTCTGGAATATTTGCCAGTGTGACTACACTTTAGAGATTAAGGTTGATGTGCACTGGTATTTTAAAGACACCTACTGGAAACCAGTCCAAAGTTTTGGAAATGACTTTAAAGCAACATATGGAAGGTCTAATGAATCTTATGACCATGAAATGACTGATCAACCTACACATGTACATGTATGCAGTGTAGGGATTGTTATTTGTTATAGTTGTACACTGAATAGAATTTTTGTTGCTAATTGTATTGAAAGTAAACATTACCAGTACTTTTTTTCTCTTACTAAAACAACACCTTGACTTTAAATAAACATCATTGTTTTTCTTCAAATTTTGAGGGTTACCGGTATTCTTCCTTACTGGTACTTCCTTAATCAAATGTATGAGATATTAATGTATTATTGAAGTTGAAGTTTTGTATTTACATTAACAACCATAACAAAATATTAAATAATACCTTATTCATACTGTACATGTACATGTACACATTATGACATACTGTACTGTTGCCTAACATAATCATAATATTTTGAAATAAATATAGCAAGCATCATTCTAGTCAGCATGTGAATTTTCATGTGGCCTTTTGCCTTAGTTTGGTCTTTTCTTATGTGACCCTTTGCATTTTTTGTATTTAAGTTTGAGAAGCCATTGGTTAATTTAAGAATGACAATTTCCCATAAAATATGCTCACCTCTTAAAATGGACTGTGCATGTATAAATGTTTATTTATACTGTAACAACTACCGGTAGTATGTGTATATGAGTTATACAGGTTTAATATGATGGAGTATGCTATCATCATTTACATCTTCTTGTGTATTCCGTGATGTGACTGATATTCATAATGCTAATCCAGTTACACAGGGTTGTAATTATTACCAGAAATTGCTTGAGCCGTAAGTGGCTTCTTGTATTTTAGCGCAAGATATAATGAGCAGATGGTTCAGCTAGTCTGCATGATCAGACTCTTTTTTAAAGATGGCATTTCAACACAATAAGCCAGTACTTACGTACATGTACATGTAGATACAATCTGCGCATATACTGTAGGCAGATTTGAGGGGTCATTTGTACTATTATGATTGTAAAACCAGCCGAGACAAATTCTGGGTACGTGCTCATATGAGCAATCATTTATTTATGCACTAAGGTAATATGAGGTACATTCTATGGAACACAGGTGGAAGTATTCTGAAGTCATGAAGAGGGCAAAAAAAGGTATTCCTCTAGCACCTCTTACGCAAAGTGGGACTTCTCGATGTTTAAAAGATCTGTTGATATTCAAGGTTAAAACCATGTGCTGATTACGAACTGGTTGATTCAACGATGCCTTGCGCCTACATGTAGTAGCCTAAATTTGTCAACTTCTAAATTATATGATGTCAATACATTTGTAGGACTATAGTTACGGTTAACATCTAAATTATTCATACCCTCAATTCAATTCAATTTATTATTTCATAAAAAATCACATACAATGTACTATACATGTACACTGTACATTGAGAATGGTACTGGATCATTAGCACCCGATAAAGCTGATGGCTTGGAAGTGGGTGGACCCATAACATAAATGAAAAATGTGGAAAATACAAAACATTAAAATTCACAATATAACAAATGCAAGACGTAAACAAGACATTACAAACTTAAACACAATTATAATACAAAACAACATAATTTATATGGTAATTGTATGCATCAGGGAAGTCATTTATATGTGGCAAGAAAACCCAACTTAAATTTTGATTTGAAAGAACAAGTGTTGTAATTTTCTAATTATGTGAAAAATTGATTTGCCCTGGTATGCTTTTTGAGAATGTGACATATCGAATCTCACATTAAAAATTATAAAACAAAGGCCTTTATTAATTTGTGAGTTACGAAGAACACAAAAAATATCAAATTTACAAGCAGTATGAGTAATTCAGTTGTTGTCTGTACATGTAGGAGCAGCAGAACGTGCCGTAAAAACGTTCAGTCGATCTACCTTTTATGCACATACATGTATAATTAGGACTGACAAGGGTTTGTGTGTGCAGACTATGGTTCAGCAGTGCGAACATGCTTCCATGCATATAGTAATTTACCCATCAGTAGTGACGTTCTGTTGACAAGCACTGGTCTGTTTCAATATCATTACAAGATCACTGTGTACATTGTATTTTAAAGCATTTCATTTGTTTAGATGTGCATGTGAATTGTAATACGTATACCGTAATGAGGATTTTATTGATGTTTTACAAGCGTTTTTTAATTTGATTTGATATTCAGTCGTTTTCCATATACATGTATGTACATGTACATGTTCATCATCACAAATATATGAATTTTTAACATGGTCGAATAAAATCATACATAGAAAAATGGGGCCATCTTGAGCAAAGCTGGAACTGACGTCCTTATAGATAAAATGTGATATATAAATATGATATGATTAACAATTTCTGCAATAAGCAATAGGGTTTGTAATGATTGTAGACTGTACCGTGCATGCTCCAGACGAGTGAAAATTTCTAACACCAACAAATTTAAAAACATACAGTGTATTTTTTTCAGGCCATGTTTTGTCCATAGGAGCAATTTAAAGATAAAGTTGAGTTCTGGTCATGGGATTGCATTGTGAGAGAAACGTGGAATCGATCAGGAAAGGTTGATCATCTAGCATATTGGGTGTGTACAGCAAGGTTCTGGAATCATCAAATTGATAAAAAAATGAGGCCCAGTCTTAGTAAAGTTACAAGCACTGCACAGAGAAATATGTATATGGGCATACACGAACATGTAGTATAAAAATCTGTACTGATTTTTATGCTGTTACATGCCATATTTAGAATATTAAGGCAGTTGAAGAGCCATGCTTTTCAGAGAACATTTTTTATCTGATGTTCTTCCACACTTGCATAGTAACAATGATAACGCTTAAAAACTGTTTTTCACCTCTTCCCAGAACTCAAGTTCCTTCTCTTTAACTTATTGTGCCGGAGTGTTGGCTCAGTTAGTAGAGCGTCCGCCTCACAACCGGGAGGTCGTGGGTTCGAACCCCGGCCGCGTCATACCAAAAGACGTTAAAAGATGGGAGTTGTTGCTACCTTGTTTGGCGTTCAACAATAAGGGATAGAGCAACGTCGATCTGGCGCTGCTCAGTGGCCGCCGGGCTCACGATCAATTGGGCAAAAAGAATTTCCGTTTCGGTTTAATAAAATTTGGAGTGGACTATTAGGCTATTATTATTATTATTATTATGTACTAGTATACATGTACCGGTATGTACTTTATCTATAGTCCATTAATATTCTGTATTTCCATTATTTACGACGTGCACTTAATGACCAACGTGCTAGTTTGTCAGATCAATAAACCTTTATGTGTATGTATCTTCATCAAATTACCATTGCCTTGCACAGAAGAGGGAACCCCAAACAGAGGTAGGAATATTGGTGTTTGTAATATATACATGTATGGCAGTAAGCTCTCTTCATACATTGTATGTTACATGTTCATGCTGACTCGTTTTTATTTCTTTTCATTGATATATTAATCTCCTATACTTGGTTTTATTGTGTACATGTTTTCCTTTTTTTTTAATTCCACCCCGAATATGTGTAGTCTCATGTTTTTAATATAGGTTGTGATATTCTAAGAAAGTCCAGACAGCAATGTGCTAACTCCTCTATTAATCGCCCTACTCCCATGCATCTCCTTTTATTTTGCCACAATTTTGTTTTCTTATTGAAAGTGAGAGAATGCAAGGGGCTTAAAACACCTTTGAAATTTAGTGGTGAGATCAAGAGGAAAGAGTGAGAGAGAGATAGAGAGAAAGAGAGAGAGAGAGAGAGAGAGAGAAAGGAAGGAAAAGAGGGAGTGAAGAGTAGACAGATGGGGGGGGGGGGGGGAGGGCTGTAGTGTAGATGCATCTAGTGAAAGAGGGTTATTTTCCCCCATGTTTATTTTCCCCCATGTTTATTTTCCCTGCTTGTGGTTATTAGTTATTACCGTTTTATTTCATCATTAATCATTTTCTTTCCCCTATTAATCGTGTTATCCATGTTGCGTTATCAGACCCATTCCCCGTGCTTGATTAAAAAAATAATTAAGACCACTGGCTCTGTGTAAATTATCTTTTTTCATATCTTTGTAGATAGGCCTACATGTACATTACAATGGAGCGTTAAATTGTGGATATATCCATGATTCAATCAACTTACCAATGTCCCGTGATCAATATGATTTCCTTTACAACCCTAAACATTAATCTCTTGTTCAACAGACGATTTTGTTTCTTGATTTTGTATTAGATACAGTGTAGATACATATCTTTTTAAATTTAATTTTGTATTAAAGATGCTTAGATTCCTTGCACTTGCACATGTAGCAATGCAATCAAGGGAATCCCTGTCCCAGAGACTAGATAAATAATGAGTAATGGTGATGTACATAATGACGACATACAGGTTATTAACTTTGTTTGGAACCCAGAACCCCCAAAATAAAAATAAAAATAAAAAAACACCAGAGAGGTGAGCCATTTACATTTTAGCTTTGGTAAAAATCAAACCAACAACAAAATGCCTAAATATAATTGTCAGAAAATACACTTGTACAACATAAAATCCTACAAGAAATCCCACAAGCAGAAAAGTATTGTTTACACTGTGTCAAAGCCGTTGCAAATTATTGCAATGAATTGAACAAATAACAGGAGGGCATTAACTCATGTACTTTAACACAGAGTTAATGCCCTTCTGGCTCCAAACAGATGATATATTCAGGATGTGTACACTTACATGTATATTAAAAAAATACTTAGGGTTTGTATCCAAAGTTCAGAGTAAATTAAAATGTAAACATACCCTGTACACTGTCACTATGAACATGACGGACAAAGAAAGAGGACAAAATATACAGGTCCTCATTATACCCTCAACAATTGCTGTGGTAGACAAAGGAACATCCCTTCAATGCTGTTATGTAAAAATAAGTAGAACAGATGAATATGCATGTGACATCTGTTCTACACATTTTTACATAATAGCAGTGAAGGGATGTTCCTTTGTCTACCACAGCAATTGTTGAGGGTAGAATGAGGAGCTGTATATTTTGTCCTCTTTCTTTGTCCGTCATGTTCATAGTGTGTACTTGTACTTACTGATATTTATATCATTTATATTGAAAAGATGGATGGAGGAAAGAATCATGAAGCAATCACAAATTCCATTGCATCTTTTTTATTTATTTCTTTGGTGTGTGTACATTTACCCTATTTTTTTAATTTTATTAGTGCAACATTATTTCCTCAGTTCTGAGTTTATACAATGAATGTCATATATTCTGTTACAAGTACATGTTGGTGTATTTTCCTTTATGATTTCCTGTTATTGTTGATGTCAATATCAATTAGTGCATTATATTCTTTTGAGAGTATTACCATTTCTCAACAATGATAATTCATCATTTTCTCTTTAGGCCATTACAAAAATATACATGTTTAGCGTCCCCGCCCGCTTCCTTTTTGGGGGCTGCCTCCTATTAATTTTAATTTATTTTTATTTTTTTAAAGAAAAACAACATGAAAAACTGCTGAAAATGGACCTATTTCTGATTTAAAAAAAAGAAAAAAAGGCGGCCATCTTGAAAAATAGCCCGACTGTCAGGGAAAAAGGGGCCTCCTTCCTATTTATAAAAAAAAAAACAGACGCTAAACATGTTTTTTATTTTATTTGGCCTCATTTCCTTTCCAATATGGGGAAACCTGCATTATCAGATATTTAGCAATCAACCTTCATTTACATGAACATACATGTACATTGATATAACATGGAATGTGAATGGAAACAATTAGCAGTTGTAGCATGGATAAATGAGTAGAGTGTATTTTTTGATGGACGAAATGTACACGAAAACATTGTACATGTACCTCATACATGTACTGCAAAATGGTAGTGGCAAAAGGAAGTGTGTTCAATGTTTATAAACGTTGATAAACATAGATACAATTGTCTATTAAAGGAAACTGGTTGGTCATGTTTTCAGGGAAAATCCTACCTTGATAACGAACTACAAGGGGAAAGCAGAAAAATCAGAGAAGTAGACTGGTGAAAGTTTCAATGAAATCGGACGGAAATTGAGAAAGTTGTCAACTTTTAAAAGTTATAATCACTATACATTTAGGTATGGGCTGAATCGGTAATGTCTCTGTGATGTACATGTAGTAACAGACAATTCTCAGTTTAAATATTCATAAGTTTC
>JAVYIG010007514.1:0-101022 GCA_035222895.1 Strongylocentrotus droebachiensis
ATGACACAGGAAATAAATTCATATTTCCTGAACATGGACAGCCATATTTTAATCAAATTTGCTTATCTATATTTTGAGGAAGCTGGTTTATCTCAACTCCCCATAACCTCTTCTCTTTGTCTCTGTCTCTTTCTCTCTCTCTCTCAATCAGCTATTCATCGCTACTCAAAATCCCCTTTACATATTCCTATCTACTCCCATCAATCATCTTCCTTTTACAATTTACGCTTTTGACACCTGAAGAACTCCCTACAAGATAAATCAAGATTTTGAAGACAATGATATAAAAACGAAACTAGCATTTTTAAACATTAATTCAAAAAGTAGGATAGGCCTAAAAGGGATTTCTGCAAAAACGATTTATTGGAAATTTGTTAGTAGATTTCATATACAGATATTCAGAGTCAACAGATCCAACTAAAGCAAAATGACAAAATGATTTACTCACATAAAACTTCAGATTTATTCATCTTTCCAGTATACGACACACAAATCACACTTTCAACCACCATGCTGTACATTCTTCTGGTAAGAATTTATTCACATTGTTCTTGACATTTAGCTCATTGCTCATCTGTCATGCATATTATAAATTGGTAGCCAAAAAACAACAACAAAGTGGTTTGTGATGTCAATCAAAATACTTCTGTCACTATCAAAGCATAGGACAGAGTTTACGTTTGCAAAACAAGAATAAAATATTGAAATGTGTAATGCCAAATCAGGTAGTTCATATTGAATGATTTTATAATACAGGGAGTAACATGATCACTTTAGTAGGGGAAATATGCCATGGTTTGACCCATCTTTCGGGGGGGGGGGGGGGGGGGGGGTAGTACACTAAAGAACATATTCACGAAGAAATCGTATACATTTGATAATCTTGAATAAACAAACACATAAGTGGTCATAATAAAACAACTCTGTTTTATTATTTAAGTCATTAGGGTAAGAGTAATCAATTTAATAATTTGGGATTAATTTATAAATATAAAATTTCTTTATTTTCCGAGGATGAAAAGCTCTCTTCACTTCTCTTCTTTGTTCTTATTTCTCCCCTTTTTCCTTCTTCTGTTTTATCTCATCTTTTCCCATCCTTTATTCATTTCATGTCTAGGGATTGCAAGAATGTTGCTTTTTGCTTCGCAAAATGTGAATAGCATCACCAATGTTACATTAAATGTAGAGAAACAGCAGACTGTCACTAAGAGCTCTGGTGGGTCAATCAAGTCGTTAACTGCATCTCAGAATGAATAAATGATTATTAAAAAAAAAAAAAAGGCCATACAAAGGAACAAGCTTATACCAACACATAATAAAAAGCAATTAAAAGTAACTCCAAAACTTAATCTAAATTTAAAAAATACAAAGCACTGAAAATCACATTGCATTGGACATTCTATGAAAGAAGCCGCAACATAGCCGAAGAACAAAGAAGTGATTCAGCCATCTCATTAAGATTAATCTACTCTAAACTATGCACAAAATAAGATCGCCTTTACGAAACACACGTTTACTCTACTCTCCCCTGTAATACAAAGTTTTGGTTTGGGGTCATGAATTTGGTTTGAATGAACATATTGGAAGCATATGCGGTCCTACAATATTCAGTGATCGTTGTCTAAAGCTATAAAATTGTTAATATTAAACTCTTTATGTTGTAAAACTCACTCTCAAGGTCAAGATATTAATTAAGCTATAAAACAATGTTTCTTGAATAAAATCGACCGATTAGCTATTCCCGTTTGGAAATTATATTTCACAACTACATATTCTGAAATTTTCATCGTCGCAGCTACCATTGTATGGCTGTAGGCGCTATTTGAAATTTTTTCAAAATTTATCAGGAGCACCGGTAAATGTTTATATTTATTTTTCTCGAAAGCAGAAGTGTTTTAGGGCTTTATTCTCTAGTGCTAATAATAATTCACAGCGGCATCCAAAAATATCATAATTGTACAGAATCACTATCCACCCAATTTTCAAAAATTTTCAAAACTTTGTATTACCTTTAAACAGGGTATATACTACTAATATTTTTTTCTTCAATAGTAGAATTCAATAACTACCTGACCTAAAGTCAGTTGCTGTTTTACTTTATTTCACTGTTCTATTGGGTGGTGGGGGGGGGGGGGGTATTGTGATAATCTACAATGATAATAATAGTTCACATTGACAAAGCACTTTACATGTATACCTCAATGCACTTTACAACACTTTACATGTATTTGGAAAAAAATGTGTGCACCATCTCCACTCCCTTAAGAGGTTTCCTATAAAAAAAAATTATGCACCATTTATATGCAAGCATGCAAGGGGAATTGTAAAGATGAAGACAAAATCGTTATTTACAATTGTATCATCATCCCTGAAAATGTGAATACGAGTATTGATTTCTTACGATAAAAATTGAACACAATAAATCTGGGGTTACACTTAACCTGAAATAAATATTCAAAAAGTTCATGTATACATTCAATGTATTCTCAGTACAATCACAAAATTGGATGTACATTCAATTAATGCCAGACAACGTCAATGATTAATGCTAGGCATAATAACACACTGGACACAAGTACTGAACTATTCGGTGGACTTCACTTCTTCTGGAGAGTTTGTGGAGGTTGAGGATAGAACCCTGCTGAACGATGAGAAGCATCTGCAAAAGTACTGAATTGGTGGTCGAGTGGAAGATCTGTAAAGGTGACACCACAACAAACGATAGCAATATGTCAAATGAGTATATACTTTCCTGCAAGTTAGCTTTGAGGTACATAGTATAAGAAATATTTTTTTTTCAAGGATTCAAGCACAAATTTGCACGTTGAAACAACCACTACTAATTCGAAACTTTTCAGTAAATATCAGTCTATTTCTTGGATCATGAACTCTTCACTCAGTATCACAATCTTCATAATATAAGGATTGGGAGAAATATAAAAAAATTCAATTGAACAGCCCCATTACGATCAGTGTGGTCTCAAACTGCGATGCATGACCAAGTTACAGCTCAGACCATCGTATATAGATGTGTGCGACATGTAATGGGCTTACTTTTACTAGTGAGTTTGACATTTGACATAATACTTGCTGGAACTATTTTTCACAAAATTTGTGAAAATAAAATCCACGCCTAAAAATGAACTGCTTATACAGTATACATATGCATTCTAAGACATTATGGCTTTCTATTTCTAGGGCAGATTTGAAGAAGTGCCTGTGTAGATTACAACATTCTTAGTTCATAACCAAGTTCAAATGTAGGTCAAAATATTTAAAACAAACACCATATTGCTAGACAATGACACCCACAAAACAAATAAAATGTCTTGGAAATTACCAACAACATATTCTGATAAAACTTATAATGCTACATACACATACCTGCAATATAGTCAAGTTGTGGGATAGCCACATCTACATAGGTCTGGATGAAGTATCCCCACAGTGTGTTCAGACTGTGGAATTGACTATCACCCAGCCCATTCGCATCGCTCTGACCATCCAGCTCATCCCCTCCAGTGTGAACACTTCCATCAGGTATGTTTAGAAACTGTTTGGTCAGTGAGAAAAGACCCCCACATGCTTGATGTAATGAACTCTTTCTCTGTTGTTGATGGACCCTGAAAGTTACAAAGGAGAGAGAAGCAATGAAGTAATAAAAAGGAATCCTCTGTAAAATACTGCAGTTACATAACATGTTGATATTGCTATTGGAGGCTTGGAATAAAGCAAATATAATCAGTACATGTAAGAATAGATCATATCAAAGCTTGATCAAGCATATTAGTGCAAGAATTAGAAACGTGAAATCAATAATATACAAATAATGAATGGTTAAGAGTTCAATAGTGCGAATATTTTCATGAGTTGAAAGATTAACATTCTATTCAACGAGGCGTCAGCCGAGTTGAATAGAATTAACGTTAATCTTTCAACGAATGAAAATATTCGCACCATTGAACGAATGAAAAACATCCATTATTTGTTTTATACAACATCGAAGAAGATCTAATAGAACGTAAATCAACAAATTATGCTTTACTTCTTATATTAAAGTTGGAGTCAAGCCTTCTCGATTACATTCAGATTGCCTTCGCGTCAGATACACGGAGGGATACGCGCGCGCACGACAGAGAGGTACGCAGTCTGCATATAACCAAAAATGCACAGCGCATATAACCAAAAATGCACGACCGTGCAATATAACATCTATTGAATATCATGTGACCGACAATCCTCCAATCAAATGACAAGGATCCACGTAGGTGTTGTATAATGCATTTTAATGCATACAAAACAAGGATACAGTTTTGTTGGAATTGAATATAATATTACCGACAGAGAGTACAATTTACTTAGAAAGGGTGCCATCTGTTGTTTGTTTAAACAAATCTTGAACCATGAACTACATAATATGCATGGGACTTAGCTGCCGTGATCAAGTTGCTGCCCATTGAACCATTGGTCTATATCATGTTTACCAACCGATCCCTTATCATTACAACAATAGAAAACTGCATCTACATGTAGCATGCACTCGACATTGCAGAAATCAACATAATAATAGGTACAGAATCCAAAATCCATGTACAAAATTAGACATTAAAAAATATAGATTGATTAAATACAAAACAATTAGATGTATGGTTTAAAGATTTCTAAGCAACCACCTTAAACTTCTCCATAAAGAGAAAATGTGATTATTTAGAACTTTTAAAAAAGTTACATGTATGTATGTAAACATGAAATATTCAGAATCTCATATTGGTAAAAAATCTAGCTTAATAAATATACGCATCTAGATTAACACCCTAGCCAAGTCCTTGGTGATTCACCAACAGAATAATTACGAGCCATCAAAACGATAGGATCATTACCACAGACTAAATTTATTTGACATGTAGGTAGACATCACTCAATTGGAACTCTAGAGGAGCTTTGGGTAAGACGTGTCACAGTCAATTGTTTTAAACACACAACTGGGATACGGAAGGTAATGGGTACTAGATCAAGCATGGCTTAATTGTCACTTTGAAAGCCATTCATCTACATTTGCCACTCTCAACCTAGGTGAACTTGATGAAAGACAGAGTAAGATTGTCAAAAGCACTTTAGAGGTGTAAAATTGTGATAAGTACTATACAAAAACAAAGGATTATCTATAATCAATTTAAAGCTGGTCTGCACTAGTTTGGCCAGGAGGGATTTGATCTTCCTGCAGTGGTCACTATGACAGGTGGTTATTTCATCAAATCAGCTCTCAATTTACATCAGAAAAAGGGGATCATGGGGGACCAACGGTTTACGCCTAGGCATTGTTTGCTATATAGAGGGCGCAAGTAGATACAAGTAGTGCAGACAGGCTTTAATATAATTACTCTTTTAAGATTTTTCCATTAAATCGGAAAGGAAAAATAATCATAAGGTATATCATCAATCGGGGTTGGGTTATTATTATTCAAAGATGTCTTGGAATATTGTGTTGGGTTATGGTTAGGGTTAGGGATAGGGTTAGGGATAGGGTTAGGGATAGGGTTAGGGTTAGGGATAGGGTTAGGGATAGGGTTAGGGATAGGGTTAGGGTTAGGGTTAGGGGTAGGGGTAGGGTTAGGGGTAGGGGTAGGGGTAGGGGTAGGGTTAGGGGGTTAGGGTGAATTGTAATTTTTCTTACATGGAGGAAGTTACTCATTGTATCCCAGAACAATTTTCTCTGTGTGGATACATGTGTGTTTGTGTGTGTGGGTATGTTTATGTGTGACAGTAGGGTGGGTGTGGGGTTATATTCCAGAACATGCACCAAATTGGCTTGGAATCTTGATTAACTCACTGTGATCTTCCCCCTCTTAATGGGTGGTCCATCTGTCTGTTCCCCGCCCACTGGTTCTTCTCCCAGGCCTTCTGCTTCCATCTCCTCAAGGATGAGGAAAGGATGCCATCCAACAGACTGAGGAGGAAGGACGTCAGAACGAACGCTGTCACCAAAGTATGCAACCTACGAGAGAGAGAAGCAGAGAAAATGCAAAGGAAAGATGAAGCCTTTCTGAAACTGATTAATGTTTGTGTAACATACATATAGATCTCAACATTTTCTTTTTCTTTTATTCCATTTTCTTTCTATTCATGTACATCGTCTTCATTATTTTGCAAATCAATTCATTCATCTTTTACCGTCCCCTGTGGGGTTTGGCGGCTATGCACATCCATCATCTTTGATCATGAGAGCTTGCTATGACCTCTTCATTAGAAAGTCCAGTTTACTGCTTGAGTTTCCAAATACAAAAAGTAAAATACATTTACAAGCAAGAAAAATGACTCTCTGACTACTGAAATTCCAAAAGTAATATCCTCTGACATGTGATTGATAAACATTAGATGTATTACAAGTAAATTAACTTCAATTTGCATGTTTCTTTACAGTTACAATAGTAAGAAATTATAAGATTACGATATCATATTACGAACCTTTGGGTTTTCTTTGCCAGTCATTTTCTTGAGGTATGAATTGAATGTATGAATACTGCCTTGGAGGTACTTGCCACCGGTCTGAATTTCACTGACCTCATCTCCCTCCTTGTTGTCAACTGAAAATTAATGATAAACACAAAATACTCCAGTGTATCAATGCATTTACATAATAGAAACAAATACATGTATAAAGGATCTTATTCTCATGATATAAACACTATTAAACTAATGGACAGGAGGCTTTATCATATTGAACCTCTTACATGTATTGATGAAATAGAAAAAGACACAAAAACCCCATTCTCGCTGCAGTGATGAATTGAATTGAATAATGTACCAGTGATAACAGCTCACTGGAAATTAACCTCCCGAACTTCTTATTTTGACCTTCATTGGAATACTATACAATGTACTTGAATGTTGGACCTAACACCGTAGGTAACATAACATAACCTAAAATAGAATCGCTGCCCCCACCCCTTTACCCTATAATTGATTTTGAGGAAATAAAGCATGGAGCAAATGCTGCTGGAATGTTTGGTGGATAACCATGACTTGAAACTGACGGGCTATTAGCTGCTAAATGACTGCCTTTCTTATCTTGCTTGATAGAGGGCTACAACCTTCACACATATACAATGCACCTAGGTATGGAATTCCAAAATAAACACCTTGAAAACTGTAGCCTATTGAAAAAATAATATTCTACTCAAAGTAATTTATATTCACCATGTTAAGAGGTAAATTAAGGATCTTGAGCAACAGATAACGTACAAAAAATAATTTTCTGCAGTAAATTTGATAACTGGTAAAGACCACCATTGTTGACAATATGGGATATAATTTAAAGAAAAAGATAATAATTTTCATTTTCTCTTTTAAAGAAAGCAGTAAAGAACTTTGAAATCATTTCATACATGTTATTGATGTTAAATTGATGAATTTAAGTCTGCCAGTCTTACCCATGTCAGTATTATAATTGCATCAGTACCACCCTTAACCATTAAACAATGAAACACTGTAAGTATCCCCAATACTATAAGAACAAGTATTGATACAAATTGTGACTATTTTAGTACTTACCAATAGAATAGAAAGGCCTCTCTGTCTGCTCTTTTGTGAAGTATCCCGGTTTCCTTGCATACATCATGGAAATATGAAAGTAATCTTGCCAGTCTTTACTGCAAAATGATAAAAATCAAATGAAAGCATACATCAGGCAAACATAAAACTAATCTTCTCAGTTTTTGTACTGTAAAATGGGAACCAAAAACGTTTGCAGTGAAACCCAGTATTTACATAGAAATCACTTCCTTATTATTCAATTTGCAGGGGTATATCCATCAATGATGAATTTTGCTACCAATATGAAAAGCAGTTATTTAATGATGTACATCTTGCAACTAGAATTCTGTGAAGAAGAAAAAATTAAACATTATTAGGTGTCGCCTGTGTCTGAGAGGGGGAAAGAGAACACAATCACTATGACCCTTGAGTTTCTCCACATGAAATACCAGATTGGGATGTGCAGGTGGATCACTACACCAGGGGTTTCCCCTTCTCTTAAAGTTCAGTGGGTTCTTAACATGCAAAGGTGGTCCAGTACACAAGGCCTCCATTTAACGTCGTCCTATATGAGAGACGGAGTGTTTTCCACTGTAACTCTGGCTACGTCCATGAAACATAAAAGAGGAACTTTAACACACAATGAGGTTTCAGTCATATTTTTGGGTTGGATTCAAACCCATGATCTTTGGTTTGACAGGCATACGCTTTACCAACTGAGCCAACTCACCTCCTCAAATGTTTCCATTTTTTTTTTTTTAATAGATGTATCTTACCCCAGTATATTTTCCAGCAGAGACTCTGCATAATCCACATGCGAGCTTGTGAGAAGGAAAGTGACCTTCCCAGCATCTTTCAGCTTCTTAAACCAGCCTTTGACAGCATCACTGCAGGGTTCAACGTACTTCAATGGATCACTTTTGTAGGCTGGGAAATATCCTCCTATATTATCTATGAGATGCAATGAAAAACAATAACAATTACTAATACAACTAACAATAAAAAAGAACTTACCAAAAGTAATGAACAAAGGTTTGCATTTTGTTTTGGTGGGAATCTAACACTAATACTGCATTCATAGATGAGAAAAGCTCTTGCAAACTACACTCCATTTCAAATATCAAAGTACATTAGTAATAACATATATTTGAATGGATGATAATCACACAAGAACAAAATTCTGTCTTTAGTCAAATATCAAATCATATCTAAAAGAAACAGAGAGGAAATAAAATGGGCAAGAAGCAATGTTTTTAGTTTCATAATGCACTTGTCATTTGTAAGACGCACCTCTTGACCCCCGGGAATGGTGCGTCATTGTACCGATGTGAGTCGTACATTTTGATACCATGACGCACCTTCCGTCACAGAAAGTGACACACCATTACATTCCATCGATGCACATTTGAGTCAAACATATGACACACCATTTCATGAAAATGACTAGCCAATGACGCACATTTGAGAAACACTTCTGCTTGGAGAAAGTGACGGTCCCATTGACACACCAAATGACGCAACGTGGTAAAGTGACTTACTATGACGCACATATGGGTCAGTATTGTGACGGACATTTTGCGGCCATGACGGTACTGTGCGTCGCGATTTTGGGGAACATGACGCAACCATGACGCACCATCCCCGGGGGTCAAAAGGTGCGTCTTACAAATGACACCTGCATAACTCACCTGCAAAGTTTTCTCTTTTATACACAAGACCAAAGCATTCTAGGACATCTGGCCAGAATGTGTATTCGTCTTGTCTTTTCCCTGCCTGGTGGAAGACCAATAATTCAGGAAAGTGACAAAATGTGAGAGAAGAATGGAAAATAAGGGAAAAGAGTATTAGATGAAGGTGGAAAATACTTCTACTGTTGAAAACTTTCAGGTATTATATGATGATATGTTTCATGTAGATCGCAGATTAAAAAAACTGCCTTGAAGTATACTTGACTAAGTACAGTAAATTCCATTTACAAAGACTACAACTTAGAAAACGATGGTTGTTTTGTCTGCTGAGATATGTCTAAGATATGTCTAAATCAAGCTTTTAATGGACTGAAAATGATTATTCACATCTTTAAACATGATCATTTACCTATATTGCAGTTATCTTTAATCAATTTTGATGCAGATCATATTGTAAGGGTCACTACTGCCATTCATTAACATCTACTAATATCTTTTGAAACCCTTATATTTACACAAAAGTATATTCTATAGAACAGTCTATTTGGAACATGTACCTGTTTGTCAATGATATCCACTAATCTGGCACACACCACACATCCTGGCATATCAAAGTAGTTCTCAAAATAACGAAAGCTTCCTGCACAAGAAAAACAAATGGAAGAGAAAAATGAAAAGAATAGTCACTGTGTTAAAATACAAACATATTTTACATTATATAAATACAAACTGAACAAAATTCAAATGATTGTCAATGTGTTTGCCAATTCAAAAAATCCCATTCATGCTAAATATTCAGGGGATCACTTTTTGGTTAAAAAATTAACTATACAAAATATAAGAAGAATAAATAACTAGCTTTATCACTTTCATACTGTTCGTTTTGTAAATTGCATTCTAAATGAAAGTTACTAAAATACTGAAGTGGGCCTTGACAAGCCCCCTTTTAAACTGTTTGTTAGAATTTGTTTATGTTTACTGCACTTGGTTAGCATTTTAAGTAAAACAACAACACAATTATCCACTGGGGGGGGGGGGAATAAGGGCTCAGTATATCACAAAATGAAGAACCAACATTTGTTTTCAGTTATAATGAATGACTTATAAATTTGGTGTCACATCTATAAATATATTTCTGCCAAGTTTTACTACAAAGGGTAGACAACATCAAAACACCAGCCTCTGGCAGCGCTCTTACAACCAAAGGCATAATACCATGAAAATGCCCAGGCCTCAAAAATGAAATGTCCATGGCTTCAAGCCAAATTCTTAATAGGGATATTGCGTGACAGCTTGTAGTAGGCAAGGGAGTAATTACTTTTTGTATCAATACATTGTTAAGATACATCATAAATTAGAAATCACATTTCTAAAAGGCTAATGGGATAACAAGGAACATTGAACCTATTTTACTTGGTGCACTTAACCAGATATGTTTGAAAATGGTAGACAAAACATCAGAGAAATCAGAGAAAAAAGAGATTAGCATATATCTTATGTAGAAGTCCCATTTTATCCCTATTTTGATTACCGGTACTGCAAAGTAAACTTTAACATTTCCTTATAGTTTGCATGCCACAAATCATCAGCGTTAATCTAATATCATATACATAACATGAACAGAGATACATTATGGAAACTAAGAAGGCAATATTTTAAAATAATGAAATCAAAGCTTTTCTTCAGAAAATGTCCATCCAAAATGATTGAAAATTACTATTTCATAGACATATGCAGACCTTTCAATTAAGAAGAATCAATGTTAAAATGCCAATTCTATACTACCCCATCGAAAGGGGAGGGGGGAATGCAGGTGGATAATTGTCCATTATCTAGAAGAAAAAATGTTCCACCACCCGTTGATGGGTCACAGGTAACACTCACAGGATCAATACTTTTGTTTTTCTTTTAGCAACAACTTGAACTTTTGTATAAATGTGTTTTATGTAAGCATTAATTAAGCTTATGCAGTAATTCATTGTTGTGTACAGTGTTTATTTTATTGTTTGCCTTGCATATTTTGTTTGATGATGTACATACATTTAGTTGCTAATAAACTTCAATTTTCAATATGTTAAACCTCCCACATGCCTGATGATATGGTTGTTAAAAATTACTAAATTAGGCATTTAAATGCTGGAATATTCTTACAGTACTTGTATAGTATCTACCCTTTAGAAATGGCATCTAACAGAACAAACACATTAAAAGAAGAAGAAACAAAAAACAGAAACAAAAAGCATGTGAATGCACAGGAAATAGTTTAGCATGAAAACCTTACTTCTCCTTGCAACCACATCACAAATTGTATAGATGATTGATAGCAATGAAAATTCTCCTTAACTCCCAAGTACTTGAACAAAATATGTAAGTAAGAGACAAAGTAAGTGACAGCTGCCTGAAACCGAGTGAATTATAGAGAGTGGTTTCATAACGTTTCAAGAGTTCAGAAAGCCAGAGAGACATCTTAAAAATTGTGAATCATTCTAGCTCTCTAACACCTTGGGTTGTGAATATTCTTAAAAATCATGGCCTTTGTGCATATGAGATTTAACTTCCTTGCATATTACTTTTTGGTGTTTTACTTTCTTGCATGCATTATCCATTATGGGACACCTTCAAAATGCAATTCAGTATTTGATACCCACCCGGAAAGCCTCGCAGTCTATGAAGGGCAGAATGCGTTCTTCACCTGCACTGCTTTTAACTTCAACAATGCTACAGACACGTTGATATGGAAAGTGAACCCTTCCCAGTATTACAGTGTCATATCAGAGTTTTATGATCCATGGACCCGCAAGATGACTTCAAACTTGACTGTCTTCAGAGTTCAGAGAAACAGTCAGGTTCAGCAATGTGTTGCTTTCATTCTAGGCTCCAACTACATGCCAAAAACATGTTACTCTGAGGTTGCGAATCTCAATGCATATTACTTTCCACGTGAGGACGAGCTACTCTGTGAACCTCAACATCCAGGGGTAGCGGAAGAGGGACAATTCTTGATGATTCGATGCCAGGTACTAAACGGAAACCCTGAAGTCCATCTCACTTGGAAATTTGAGGGTGATAGTAATGCAACACTGGTGGCTAGTCATGTTGATGGTACTGTCAAGGTGCTAACGCAAAATCTGGAGATGGTGCACACCTTACATAACCAGTCAATAGTTTGCGAAGTCACAAGTCCTGAAGGGTTTCCTGACCGTAAGCTGTCGGTTCACATTGGCCCTTTTATCATATATCACAAACCTCATCTCACTCTAAGTCCGCCAGGTTTAATCATACGACCTGGTGAACCTAATCAACAACTGATTTGCAACGGTAAAGCATTCCCTGCAATCACCAACATCACATGGTCATGTCTACCGTCAAACGTAATACAAGGATGTGACTTGGTACAAAATCAAAATCGTATCCTGAACGTTACTGTGTCTCCTAATAACACTTGTTTTTTACATGATGAAGACTGTTCTGTGACCATTGCATGTTTTGCCACAAACTCTCTTGGAACAACCATGGTGGAAACAAAGGTGCGGATCCTTCCATACTTTATTCCTCAAAAAGGAGATGTGGAATCGAATCTACAAATGGGGTTAACGCTTGTTAATGCTAGTTTAGTAGGATTGGGTGAATGGGATGCTTATTTTATGTGCATCATCAACAGTACCTTACGCCTTGCAGAAGGATCAACAGTCAAATGGCTGTTCAACAACAGGAGCATCCCCATAGATAAGGATATTGTTGCAAAAACAAGCTACGAGAGGAAATATACTGTGAACATTAAAAGCCTAAAACTAAGCAACATTGAGAAGAGGGTTGCTTGCATTTTGATATCAAGAGAAGGCCAAGTGATTATGGAAGTGAACCAGAGCATATCTGAACTTATTACAGATGCTCAAGATACATCAGCTGAAGACATATTGATAAACAGAAGAAGCACTACAGAGTCTCTTGCACACTCTACTCATGTGATTGAAGAGACCAAGAGTAGTAAAAATCATATTTCAAGCAAAAAAGAAGGATCTGATTCAAAGGTTTTGCAAGAAGGTTCTAGAAACAAACATGTTATTGTGATAGCCACAGCAGCGGCGGTAGGAGGCTTAATACTGGCTGGGTGTATTTTTGCTGTAATAACAATGGTCCTATACAGACATTTTCGTCATGTGAGTTCCGCAATGTGCTCACAGGACCAGAAGATTAAAAAAGAAACCATTCAATTGGAGGATAAACATCAAACAAAGAGCAAGGCAATGTCAGCTGGGGAAGAGGAACATGTTTACCAAGATCTAGCTGAAATACGTCATGAGCTTGAGGCAAAACAAACAAAGACATACCGAGACTCAGTAAGCACTTATTCATGTGAATCATATGAATCAAACAATATTTATAATTATAGTGTGTCTAGGAATTCCCATAATTCGACTGCAAGTTCAAATGATTATTCCTATGGATCATATAAGTCTGACAAATCTGAGATATCAGTCACAAATCAAGAAAGTGTCACAGAATTAACGGCTAATGATATTTATGGAAATCAGAGTGTAATTGAGAAACAAATAAGAAAGCCAAATTCATCTCGGATTAACAGATCAAAATTGGAAAATGTCACTTTCAATGAGGCACCACCTCTTCCTCTAAAGAAAACCCCAGATAAGGTCCTCTGAAGATACAGGATTTTGGTGAACAATCTATAATCTTTCTGTATGTTTGGGGTTCCATACTTTTATAGTATATTAATATATTGAAAATACTGTTATGTAGTTAACATATCATGCATATTCCATCACCGACATAGTTTAATATAAAATCATTTCCATTTTATTTTTTAAATTGTAGAAACTGGTATTTTGTTGAACAATCTATAATTTTTTCTCTATGTTTGGGGTTCCATACTTTTATAGTATATTAATATATTGAAAATACTGGTATGTAGTTAACATATCATGCATATTACATCACCAAAATAGTTTAATATAAAATCATTTCCATTCTATTCTCTTAATCGTAGAAACAGGTATTTTGGTGAACAATCTATAATTTGTCTGTATGTTTGGGGTTCCATACTTTTATAGTATATTAATATATTGAAAATACTGTTATGTAGTTAACATATCTTGCATATTCCATCACCGAAATAGTTTAATATAAAATCATTTTCATTCTATTCTCTTAATTGTAGAAACAGGTATTGTGGTGAACAATCTAAAACAATTCTGTATGTTTGGGGTTCCATACTTTTATAGTATATTAAAATATTGAAAATACTGTTATGTAGTTAACATATCATGCATATTCCATCACCGAAATAGTTTAATATAAAATCATTTCCATTCTATTCTCTTAATTGTAGACAAATGTCTCAATAAATTATTGGTGGAAACTTCTAACAACATACAACAATGTATATATCTACTTTTGTAGACTGATCCAATTTCATGCATAATCAGTTCCTAATAATAGTAATCAATACATATATTTGTAAACAAAATTTGAAGATCTAACAAACTACCCACAAACTATTCATACGTGCCTAAAAAACAGGGAAAAGTAACAACAATTTTTTTTTTTATCCATGACCATATATCATAATTCATTGAACTATTAAAAGCATTTTAAATAATGAGTAAATGATAATAAATCACCACTACATCATAATCATTCATGTATTTTTCAAAAGAAGCTCTCTTCTTAATTGATTAAAAATGCAATAAACAAATCAGAGTTAACAAAGAAAGGGGGGGGGGGGGGTTATATGTAACTCAAAGTTCTATGCTATGCCTGTATCTATTCACTTTCTGTACAATTTCAATGCAAAAGTCATCACATACTCTCCAAGGTATGTTGTGTATGCAGAATAAAAACGTTATGCAGTAGCGAAAGTCAGTAATATTTAAGTAAGAAAAAAAAAAAAAAACATCGTTGTTTTGTGCAACATCTTTTATTAAGTTAATGCACTCTGTATTTCTTGTAAAGGCGCTTTATGAATGATATGTATTATTATTATTTGACTTACACAACTGAAACATTGGTATATCGTACTTGCATGCACTAGCTGTCTATATGCGAATTGAGCAATAAATGTTTAAACTGAAGTTGTAAAATTGTTTGACTCATTTTATTAAAGATCATTAAAACAATACATAAAAAAGTATTTTCCAGGCTAAGCAGTGATTTTTTTAAAGATTCTTGACTACCTTACTATCCAGAGAGGTTGAGAGTAAGAAAGAGAGAGGGGTGAGAGAGAGAGAGAGAGAGAGAGAAAGAGAGGGAGAGAGAGAGGGGGGAGAGAGAGAGTGAGAGAGGAGAAAGAAAGGAGCGGAGAAGAAAGGGGAAAGGGAAAGTGAGAGAGGGGAGGGATAGAGACAGAGAGAGAAAGAAAAAGAGAGAGAAAGAAAAAGAGAGAGAGAAAGAAAAAGAGAGAGAGAAAGAGGGAGAGAGGGAAGAAGAGAGAAGGGAAGAGAGGTAGAGAGAGGGGAGAGAGAAAGATGCAGAGAAAGAGAAAGAGAGAGGGAGAGAGAGAAATACAGATAGAGAGAGAGAGAGAGAGAGAAGGGAGAGAGAGAGAGAGAGAGAGGGAGAGAGAGACTCAGAAGAGAAATTGCAATATGAATAAACTCACCAAAGTAAAATGAAATATGTATTCTATAACTGCAACATTCTTTTATGATTGTTTGAGAATTTGTAAGTTGATGATTTGCTTTGATTCCTGTGAAAACTGAGAAAATTTATAAGGGAATTGATGACTTTTCAAATAATGAAATTGACACTAATCTGAATGGCAGGATAAATACTAATCAACTTCACATGATACACCTAAATAACAGGGCAAATCCAGAGTATTTGATCATTATATATGTCACATTTGTTACCAAGTATTGTGGCATTATGAAAATAAATTGACATCAAATGTGTCATTTCACTTGATATCTGGTCTTATCCAAACTCTAGTAGATATTTAATGAGATATATTTGAAGCATTGAACATTTTCAGTTATGTATGGGACACAATAAGCTTTGACCAAACTACAAACAACCTCAAGAAAATGTCTGAACATTCTGGCTAAATGCATGCCCAAATCCAATCCAATCCAAAAGATATTTGATATAGCGCCTTTTCCTTGCAGTTACAAAGCGCTGCACACACGCTCCACAATGTTTGGGCCACTTAAAAACAAAAGTTAAACACTTCTCAGAGATCAGTAAAGTATATTAGGTATGTCCTCATCAGCTCGAGATTGCCAAGTAGCCTGCTATTTCTGATTTGCGAAATAAGCAGGAAGTTACAAATCACGTCTTCACCAACTCGAGAATTTAGCTTGAGATATTTTGCTCAGCGTAATCTTCAGGCTGGTGAAGACGCACCGGAAAAATAGCAGGATATTTTGCAAAATAGCCCAAGATATCTCTGGATGATTATCTCACCAAATATCCCGCTAATTGCAACTGCGGGCGGATGATGACGCAAATTAGCTGGATAATTTGCGATCAGGATAGTGAAAATAGGAGGATATTTGGCAATCTTGAGCTGATGAAAACAGGCCTAATAAGAACAGTCAAGTAGAAAGCTAGGTGAAAGGTTATTGGAAGATATGAGATCACACTGGGGAATTCCAAGGTATTAGTTTGTGATGATTTCAAAAGCTTAATTTTAATGGGCACCTGAATCCAATGTTCAGTGTGCACTGGTGTAAACAAATATATGGAGAGTTAAGCACATAATATATATAACCCCATAAAAGTATACATGTAAATAGTACAACTATCTATGCCTGTAAAAAGGCTTGCGAAGGAGAGGGACTGTCGCAACTGAAAAGTATTATTTTCCACAGCTTCCGTGGGTAAGACTAACAATTTTTCTAGTTGGATCAGCTCATTTTCAATGAATGTTAGAACTATTCATGGCTGTTCAGTGAACTTTGATCAAAACTTGTCAACTATCATGTTTCAACCCTAGACACATCTGGGTCGCACCTCTTTGCAACCCTGGGAAAATTTATGTTTGGAGATTTTCCAAAGCAAATAAAAGAGGCTACACCCCCAACATCAATGAGTTTGTTTGATTGTTTGTTGGAGACTTTTTCAAAACAACATTCCACTGAGGAATTCAGGAGGCCATTTTGTATGAGTACTAGCGTATACTCCTATAAGTCAGCTTAGGTGAGTACAAGTGTTTTATTTAACAAATTGAATAGACATTTGAACATATTTACATGCAGGACCATGTTAGAGCTAAAGACCACAAACTTCTACTCCAATGTGAGAGGTACAGGCTAATATGCTGTGGTACAATATGTATGTATCATTTGTTGTATGCATTGAAAGAAATAATGTTACCAAACTGGCTATGTGCAGTGAGAGTTGACTTTGTTTGTTTGATATGATTTTTAACACAAATCTGTCTTTCAATCACATGGAATTATGGAAATTTAATTGAACACTTATTTCAAATTCTTTTGAAATCTCCAGGAGGAGCTGTGGGACTTGCAGACTAAAATCAGAGGCAGGAAAAAGACAGTTTCTGGCGCCAATCTACTAACGTAGTACCACCATTCTGTACTCCAGGCAACATGTCATTTTATTTTCGGAAAATGAAATCTCATGAGCGACTTGAAGTTCTTGCAGAGTGGCAACTGGTTAGTATTAATATTCAGAAAACTAATTAATAGCAAAATGTTTCCATACAATCTGAAGATCTTATTCTACAAACTTATTTAAAGCACTTTTAAAGATTTTTCAGAAAAGCAATTATTGTATAAATATTGATTAAAAACTTTATCAGCTTTTATGTCATTCCGATATTTTCCAAGCCAAAAAGTTAACAGATCATTTATGAGTATACTATTTACTTGTAACTTCTCTGATTTAGCTCATATTAAATACTAAGAAGTCAATTACACTTATTTCCCCTCCCACATTTGTATCACTCTACAATGTATTCTAACTTTAAAAGTGTGACACTCAAATACTTGAAAAAGATAAAATTTCATTATCTTGAAGCAGTTACATACAAAAATAATTTTCTTTAGACTGAAAGCATGAGGTCATTTGATCATGTCCCGTATATTATCAAGTATTTTTTATGGTATTATTGATATAAATTGACAATTATTTCACTTGATATTTGAGACCTGGCCTGGATTGAAAATCAAGGCAACCGTCAGATATCATAAACTCTTAGAAGTAGTCAGTAACATATTGTAGAAATAGCTTGCCCAATATTCAAAGCAGGGCTGACTTCAGGTGCGTGGTTATAAAGTGAAATCTTTCTTCAAAATGCAGTAATAGTTTGTGGAGAACCATCATTCGTATTTTATACAATTCTATATATTTTCAGCATAATATTTATATCTTATTTTCTTTATATTTTCAGAAAAATCCAAAATGCTGCATTTTCTAGGCATACTACTCAACTTCATTGCCATCCTAGATCTAACATTAGGAAGTGACACATGCCAACAGGTGAAGCACTGCAAAATTGTCCATGTTAACAAAAACGTTGAATATATCTTTGATTTCCTGGTGGATCAAAACTCACAAAACTGCACATTCGCCCTCAGATTTAATGGCCAGCTCTTCAATTTCAATGGCACATACCTTTATACAGAACAATTCTCAGAAGTGAAGGTCTCTAGAACTCATATCACAACAAAAACTATTTTTGACCATTTGATTGTGAACCTGGAAATCCGATCAATACATGTTGATGATGCTGGAAGATACAAGGCTGAATTCAAATGTAGCAACTCTACTTCAACTACTTCACAATCTTACATTCTACGAGTATACTATCCTCCTGAAGCAGCTTCCTGCCAATGGTACAATCCTGGAGAACTGAATTTAACGACGCACGCAAACTATGGACATTTACCAGCATTGAAGTGCTCAGCAACAAACGGTTATCCCGAAAGTAACGTTATATGCTACTCGAAGCAGCATCACGCAACTATTGCACACAATCCCCGCTTCATTACTGGAGATGATGTAAAAACATTCATATTCTGGCTATCAAGAAGATCACTCCGATGCTGTTCTGTTAGCGAGCTGTACCGCAAAAGCTATCACTGGTGCGAAGACTTTGTTTCACCTGATCCTGATCGTCAGCATTCAACATCACAAACTGTGCTTTTAACTCATACCCTGTCAAAAAGGGTAACACCAGTTCCTAAAGAGAAGTCGAATAGGATCACAGAAGCACCTGTACAGCCAAAGTTACATGTTACATCAGCAGCACAAGAGATCTACGTTGCTATCAGAATTTTCCTCTCAATTGAAATCATATTTGCCATGTTGGTTTTTTGCATACTAATGGTTAGATGTGAAGACTTTATCTAAAGGTTTGCATTGCATTACTGATGATAAAGAGGGGAATATTCGTAATGAAAGAAGTATTGGAAAAAGAATAAATCATTGTAAGTTTAGTGAGTTTTTTATTGGTTCAATATGCATATTCTTCACTTCATCCTTGTTGCACTTTCAACATTCTGCCCTGTATGTATGTCTTTCCAGTTTACTTTTACAGAGGGAGAACTAGCAGAATTAAGATATCCATATAGTCTTGAGGAACCTCTTAACATCCAACTGAGAATAGGGGAAAATGCACCATTCTTTCAAAATGGAAGAAAAGTGGTTGATATGCTTACAGCAAGCCAATACAAGCGGTTCAAAATAAAAATATCCGCAGTACAATCCAACAGTCGAATCGTTCATTTACAAATTCAAAACATTTCTCGTGCAGATGCTGGTGAATACATATGTGAAGTTGTAAGGGATGGAAGCATTGTCGAGCATATAACTCAAAAGTTTTCAGTATTTATTGAGTACCCGCCTGGCAGAGCATCTTGTACCATGAGTACTGTCAAAAAGGTGCACTTTGGCATAAATGAAATTTGGGAAATGATGAATTGCACAGCAATTACAGGTACAGAACCTGGATACATAAAATGTTTTCAAAATAACGAGCAATTGCCACCATGGACAATCCCCATTTCAAACCAAACTCATACTCTGCAGAAAATTTGGGTTAGGACAACTTTTCCATTGGTATGTTGTTCCTCAACTTACAGATTGCCAAAGAAACAGTGTGAGTGTAATGATTACGCATGGAGTCCTGACAACACAACAAAAGCAAATTCATGCTCTCAAAGTTCAACTTCGTCTCTCTATAAGAAATCATCCACACATGAGCCTTACATCAAAGAGGACAAAGAAAACAGATTCACACAAGAAGGCCCTACTGTCACATACAAAAGTACCGACACTGGAAATGAAAAGCAGACTTTAGTTGTGAAACTTGAAGGTGAGAGCAAAAGCATGATGTTGTCGATAAGTTTGATTATCATTGCAAGTGTGTTCCTCCTTGCAAATACTATTTTCATGTTGTACTGCTTCCAGAGAGTAGAAAGTCGTTTGGCAAGTGAATTGAAAGATATCAAGAAATCAGTTGAGGAAATGAAGAAGTGCTCAAAAGCAGAATAGAGTGTACATAGACACAGTAAAGCCCTGTTCAGATACTATTGCTGTTTTCAAAATTGTTTTTCCACACTGTGGTCTTACATCATAAACATACCGGTAGTTAATGTTCCTGATTGGACAAAAGAATATATTCATTCCTTGAAGAGAAAAGGGAATTGAAGAAAAAAATAGTTACATTTAGTACCATATTGTTGTATATGTATCAGCATTTACTCAGAATATACATGTGTGAGGTACTGGGAATTAACCTGACTTAAACAACACTTTTGCTTTTGTTACCCCTATCCTTATACAAGAATACTCTTTATCCTCCCATTTGTCAATTACATTGTTTATTTTTATGTGAGTTTTTTCTGTATATACCTTCTGTATAAGTTGATCACTTGCATTTTGCATGTGTTTTCTTTTTACTGGCAGATATAAAATTAGATAAGTGATATGAATATTAGATAATGAACCTAACACCATTCATTCATATGTTATTGTTGAGTTCTCTTGAGCAATATTTCTTCTCCCAAGTTCTAATGTTGTAAAATTAATGGATCCAAAGATTAGAAAAGGAATCAACAACTCATGTCTGCCAATAATGGGGCAAACCTCTACAGAAAACCGCATGCCTGAGTAAAATGTATTGACATGCTATTATAGAACCTTTCTCTGTTGAGGGTCTGAATACGCTCGCTGTATGAAGTTTTCATTGCGCATTTTCAATTAAACCTATTAGATTATTCCAGGTGTCTTGCTTTTTTTAAACATAAAAAGAATGCAACTACTACATTCTGATTTTAATGTTCTTACAAAGGTGAAGCATTGAAATTATAATTGCATTTCTAACAACATGCAGGTATCATATATTTTGTACAGAACCTGTATACATACTATATGTTGGTACAGTGTAAGTATGCACATGAAGCTGCAGGTACTGACATTTTTCAACTACTGTATAGTGGTGTAAATATGTGTAGGCTGGAGAATTTATTCTTCCATGTACTTAGTTGTTAAACCTGTTTCACCCAAAGGCTGATCAAATACTGAACTAAACTTATAAAATAAGAAGACATGTGGTTATATACTATATAGATATATGTTTGCAAACAAGGCAAAGTCGCTCTATCAGATACAAAATTGAATACAAAGGATTCATAACTATAACACATAATGTTGTGTAGGTTTAGGTCATTTATAACCTGCCAGTGTAACTTGTATTCTATTGGTTCTACATACTATCATGATTAGACTCATATTTTGAACTTGAACTTAAGTGATTTTAAACTAAATTGTATTCAAATGGAACAAGTTCGTCTTTAATGGCTATAAACACTTTGTGATGTTATATTCAGCTTTTATATTATATATTTGATGCTATTCTATTCATTCTCAAACAGTAATCCTTTCATTTTCTCTCAATGAAAGCTTTATGAGTAAGTGTACATGCATATATGTTTAATGTATTATCTCTCTTAACCATATGGTACAATTATGTTTTCCATGTTAGAAATAAATATTTGGAAATAAAGTCATTTACTCTTGAAAAATGCCCTTGATATATTGTTGTTTGGTTTAGTTCAGTTTAGTTTTGTTTTGGTTTGATGTGTTTTCTTTAATTTGTACAAAGAACACATCACAACTACTTTAAAAAATTCAAACTACGGCAATTTCAATAGCCTTTTGCATCACCTATTCAAATGGGCCAACATTACATATTACATAATCCGAACATGATTTCTATACTACATATAATATGCTATTTAAACTGCCATTAAGTTGATTTTTTAAACAGTTGGGATGGTGTTGAAGTGAACTGTGGTACCATTTGAGGATGTAATGGGATTTTTAGTTTAGAAAATATTCATAACTGTGTTTTCCTAATATGCCGCAGATGGGTTAATATAATAATAATAGGCATTTCTATAGTGTCATCTATCTAGAAATTCTATTCTGAGGTGCATTTATTATTACCCAGGCTTTAGCCTAGCTGCCATTACAGCGCTCTAGCATTTCAAGGAATTATTTCCTGCTAGGTACCCATTTACTTCACCTGGGTCGAGTGTGGCAAATGGAGATTAATGCCTTGCCAAAGGACATTAGTGCCGTATCGGGATCGAACCACAACCTTTGAATTTCAAGTCAAGTCCTTAACCCACTCGACTACGACACTTCTACATATCCTAAAGTTATTAGGTAAAAGTTCATCCCTGAACAAAGTCTAAACTAATAAATCACTTTAAAATGATTTCCGATGACATCCCCAAATAATTAAAACACAATAAAGACTACACCCACTTCAGCATTTTGAAACTCAAAACAACAAAAAAACAAAAGAATAAAAACCAAAACTTAGTTAAAGTGCCATTAAAACAACGGTCAATTGCAATCGAAACAACTATAATGCACATTTTGACAGACTGAACAATTATTTCAGATGACATCCCAAAATTGCAAAACACATTAAAGCCTACTCACTTGAGCAAGAGAGTAGCTTTTTGTGGTCAAAACTACACAGAAACAAGAGCACAACAACAAAAACTTGGTTAAAGTGCCATTAAAACAACTGCCAACTGCAATCGAAACTACCATAAGGCTGAATTTAACAGACTTAAAGACAGGCTGCTATCACAAAAATACAAATATAGAAAGAAGATTTACAGCCACAAACTGCTTCCATTCGAATTGGAATACTTGCTTTTGCTACAGGGTGTCTACTTTGGGAGTGTCAAAGACAAAATTTATTAGGATGGATGTCAAAATGCTCCAACTGATGTTATTACTAGTCTTATGTGCTCAGATCAATGGATTTTGCAATGATTCTGAATCTGTCTTTATGGAACATCCAGCAGATCTAACGGTAAAGGAAGGAGAAAATGCCTTGTTCTCATGCACATTGTCAGAGTCTAATCCTGAAACAGATACTATCACCTGGATAAGCAGTCCTCCACTGCCATATAATGCCATGGCCATCAATTTTGATCGTAGGACAAAGCATTTAACATCAAGAATAGGATTTGCAAACGTGAACAAACACAGCAATAGCACCCATACCTGTATTGCTAACATTGTCAATTCGCAGAACCAGTATACAACTTGCTTCTCAAAGGAAGCCAAACTAAATGTGTTGTACTTTCCAAGAAAGGAGGAATTAAACTGTAGTCAGAGTACAGCACCAAACCTGAACGAAAATGGAACCATCTTAATGAGATGTGAAATTCCTCAAGGAAATCCTGCTGTGATCATGTCCTGGTATCTGGATGGGACAAGCATATTTCAATCAAGCACTTACTTTCTTGATAACAACACACAAATTTTGTTACAAGAACTCCAGGATGATCCGTCTTTCCACAATAAGACTATAACATGTTTGGTGACTAGCGAGAGGCACTTTCCGGGGGAACAGATCAAATGCACCATAGGTCCTTTTATGGTGTTGGATAAAGCAAGATTTCATGACGACACTAGCGAAGAAAATCTTCAAACTTTAGATGCAGTCATCCAGAACACCACTTATATTGGAGAAATAATACAAGAGCTAAATACTGATTTACCATCACAGACAGAACTTGGTGAATATAAAGACATTACTACGATACAAAACACGAGATACATGGAGGGCCATGCCCATGCAAGAGGTTTTGATAGAAAGACATACATTTATATTGCAGCTATATGTATCTTAGGATTCATTGCAATTGTAATAAGCTTTTCAGCTGCAAAAATACTGATATCCCAAGAAAATTCTCAGAAAGATCCAGTAGTTACTAAATCCGGCGAGGTCTCTAAATTAGCTGATCCAGGAGATGTTGATGGATGCGATAGAAGAGAAATGACAGAGGCTATCTACGAAGAAGCACCCATTCCGTCCTCTCTGCCTAGTTTTAAGCACCAAGAAGCAAACACTGAAGTATCACAATATGACTGTGATATCTTCAAAACAGACCCTCCTCCTGACACATGTTCCTGCTCAAGTTGTGCATCACACAGTTCACCTTCCTCTGAAATCATTGATGGGGATTCCTCCCAGTACGCAAGCGTGCAATCTCTTGGCGACATCCAGGATGATGGCATCAGCTATATCTATGACAACCAAGGGATAATTCAGATGCATGAACTTCGCAAGTCATATGCCAAATCCAGCTTTAAAATGCAACAACACTTTCCTCTTCCTCCGCCATTACCACAGAAAGACAGTAAATAATGAAGAACAGCTACAGAGAGTGTGGAATCAATACATATTTCTTTATACAGTGTATATGAATATTTGTTGTTATAGAGGTTTGGTTACTCAGTGTCCACAATAATCAATGTGGGACATATAATGACCAAATACCATGAACTTTCCCAAATATATACTGCAGGTAAGAAATATCTGTGTATTACTTTAAATAACCTGGCTTGCAAAAGAATGCACCGTAAAACACCAATTATACGACTTTCTGTAGAAACTTCCTTTTGAATTTCATACTTATGTAAGCAGGAAATTATGTCAATTGAGAACACAAACTCTGTGTTCCATCAAATGGTTTTAGACAAGATGTAAACATGATAAAGGAGCTTGATGTTATCAACACTTCAGGTCCTTAGCAAATTATTCAAATGTTCTTGAATATTTCACAAACATAATTTATCATCTGGTTTGATATTTACTGCACTCTCATCGCACAATGCATGTATCCTGTTTTCTATCCAAGTACCATCTACAATCTACAAACACCATCTGCTGGAATCGAAAAGACATTATTCAACACGTTTCTTTTATTTTACTGCAATTCATGGCACATCCTGTTGTCAACTCTTGAAGGTTATTAAAACCATCCAATACTGTTATATTGTGGAAGACAATGGAAACAAAGAAGTGCGCCTATCCATTCATTTATCAATGTAGTCTGAATTTGAATGGAGCTGCAAATCACCCTTTACTTGTAATCTGTACATCTCATTTTGACAAGTTTCCATACTTGCACTAAGTTATATAAATTACAGGAAGGCAGTCTCCTTTAACAAGGGACCAATGTTCTTCAATGCTTAATTTTGTAAAGATCATATTTTATAACATTTGGGATATGTCTTAGTGTTGTTTGGATTTTGGGCTACAAATCTAGTTAATCTACCCAATACAGGACTACGACACAACTAAGGAAATGGATTTCTGCAAGTTTATCGTATGCAACTTACAATTTTTAAGCTACTTGTTGCTTTTGTATGCCAACCATGGATTGTCCATGGAATGCAGTGATAACCATCAGAACATATTTGCTATAAATCCTGCCGATACTACTGTAAAAGAAGGAGAAAACGCAACTTTCACTTGTGCCGTTGCGAACGTCAAGGAATCTGACCGGATAATCTGGCTTGTTAATCCCTCGCAGTACCACAGCGTCATACGTAACTCATTCGATGAGTCTACCGATCAGATGGTTTCTAAGATAACAGTCTACAATGTCGGTATGATACCCCAGAACAATCAATGTGTGCTATACATTGTAAATTCAGATTTCTCCATAAGCTCATGCTATTCCCGTATTGCAACTTTAGTCCCCCAGTACTTTCCAATGGCTGATGAGATCGAATGTGGTTCATATGCTACCAATCCACTACAGAATGGAGACCAGATCCAAACTTGGTGTGCAGCTTCAACAGGGCATCCTAGCCTAGAGCTACAGTGGTTGACAGAGGAGCAAAATGCTTTGAATCAATCTCACCACCAGGAGAATGGGAGATTGACCTTGACCCAGGAGATCAAGGTCACCCCTGCTCTTCACAAGAAACCCATCACATGCACAGCAACAAGTCCAGAAGCATTTCCAAACCGGCTACTCTCTTGCAATGTAGGTCCATTTGTTGTCTACCACAAACCACAAGTCTCTGTAACTCCGACAGAAGCAACGCTCTATGTGGTACAGAACGCCTCCGTCAAACTCACTTGCCAAGCAGAAGCTTATCCACCAATTAGATACTTCTCATGGTCTTGTTTTCCATCTCACACCATGGAAGGTTGTCAGTCTAGCACTAGTAGCAGCAGATCCATCAATGTCACTGTGTCCACAAGGGTGACAGCTGCTTCGGAAAATGAAACAAACACCCTTGCTATCTGCACTGCAGGAAACATGTTGGGAAACAGTTCATTTTCGACAAGTATTACCATTATCAATACTGAAGTCACAAAGGATGATAGAGATGAGTATCACATGATAAAGGTGCGGAATGGAAGCAGTCTTAGAGGGAACCCTGCAACCTTACAGACTGAAAGGTTAGTAACATTTGAAGCAACACCAGATGTCACTGAAGCAGATGAGACCCAACACATGCTTTCTGTAGATTCTTTGCACACTTCCCCCAAGAGACCACCAGCTCCGTTATCTACAGAAGACGTGAACATAGAGCATGATGACATCGAAGTGAAAGTCAATGGTGATGACTCCTCGCCTAAGCCTAGGCAACCACACAATGTCTACATCATATCTACAGCATCTGTGGTTGCTGGTATCCTATTGTCAGCAGGTCTCTTTGCAGTCATATCCATTGTTCTCTATCGACACTTCAAAGATGTCACCACTCAAATTGCTACTCACGTCCAATACCAACATGACCCAAGCAATAACACTTCAGACAATCTTAATCCCGAGGTACATTCGAGCTGTGCAGATAAGGATGCAGAGTCTACCCACAACTATGAAGACACTGGGTTCTTTAACCATTCAGTGAGACAGTATGCTGTGCCACAGACATTGTACAACACCAGCACTTCAAAGGAATTTTCGGACAGTTCTGATTGTTCTAGTACAAGCGGTTCATATAAATCTTTTGGCTCTCTTGAAAGTGGGCAAGAAAACGTCTCCTACAGTTCGGCAAGCTTCGACAATGAACATGAAAAGAATGAATCAGAAGGCCTCTATGGGAACAAAGTAGTTATCCAAATGCAAGCAAGGAGTTCAAATAAAATACCTTTTCCACACCCAAAAGGTTTCCATCAGAACTGTATCACTTTCCCAAAGCCTCCACCGCTCCCTTGTGGAAAGTAAATTGAAATAATAAACGGCTATTCTACTGTTCTCATACATTCCTCATTTTACACTAAAATCACCAAGTTATCTCAAATCATGTCAGTGCATGCTATATTTTGGTAATGGAAATAAAAAATAGTAAAATATTGCATGTTGGTAAGGAATTTTGCATGGAAATCAAGACAAATGCACATACCAAGAATGTACTATATAATTTATATCTTATAATTTGAACTTGTCTAGATTTTCCATTTAATCATTGTCAGACCTATATAGATGGCTAACTGATGTTGTTTTCTTGAACAATTGCTGAATATATACAGCGCGTCCCAGAAAAAAAGAAACTGAGAATTATCAATGTTTTATCATAACTTAATCACAATTATAATTAATAAATGACACATATTTGTGAAGCTTAGATCCTCCTCTTCCATTTGATGCAACTTATTTCATGCATATTTCACGAATGAGTGATTAAAAACAGTTTGAAGAGAGGAAACCAAAAAGTCATTTTAAGGGCGGTATCTGAATTTCAAGGAAAAAACTAATTCCATTTCTAGAAAGTTCAATTTCTGCCCTTTCATATGACACCTCAATCGGGAAAAATGGATAAAGTAATGCTTGCATTTCCATAATTTGATTAAACAAGTTCGTTTTCACTGGCTGCGTGCCGTAGCAACAAACAGAGTTGACAAAAGATTTAACTCTGTTTCGTTGACGATCAGCCATGCACAAAGGACACAAACGACTTAATGCATGGCTGATCCACAACGAAAAGGAGTTGCTTACTTAAAATCATACATGCTTTCTACGCATTCAGGTAAAAACAAACTAACTAACTCATTTATAACACGCTGGAATATAACCCCTGGAAGTTTTAAATGAAAATGTACAGTGGATTTTAAAATGTCAGTCTCGTACTTGGTGAAACTAGTGGTGAAACTTTTAAATATCTTCACAACTTATACATGAAGCCCCTCATAACAATATCTCACTGTACTGTCCTTTATTGAGATTGTACATATTTTTGTACCATTGTCTCTTCATATAACTAGTTTTTATTCTTATAGCACTGCTGTAAATAATATTTGTGTATCTACTTTGTCACTACAGACTGGTATATTGTGTTAAAAACTGAGCAATTGATAACCCAGGCTGAATGGAGCCTTTGGATATATGTGTGATACCAAAATAAAGTTAAAAATAAAATAAAATTGAGATAATTAAAGATGAAGTTGAGTTCTGGTCATTCGATTGCATTGTGAAAGAAACGGTGTGGAATCGACCAGAAAAGGTTGATCATCTAGCATATAAGAATTTGTGTGTATTGCAAGGTTCTGGAATCATCAAAATTATAAGAAATTTGGCCAAGTCTTGGTAAAGTTACAAACACTGTACACAGAAAGATGTATATGGGACTACACGAACATGTGGCGTAAAAATCCTACCCCGGAGTTTTACGATATTACATGGCATATTTAGAATATGAAGGCATTATTTGAAGAGCCATGCTTTTCAGGGAACATGTCTTATCTGATGTTCTTCCACATTTGCATAATAAGAATGATAACGCTCACAAATTATTTTTCACCTCTTCCCAGAACTCAACCTTCTCTTTAAGCAGTAAATGGATTCATACTTTGACAATGGGAGAAAATGATTGCGTGCCAAGCCCATATTAGCTGGTTGATCTTGGAACCATAGGGATCATTATGAACAATAAACATGATTAAGCTTTATTCTCTCATTTTATAGATATTATATCACATGTGATAAGAAGGCAAAATAAATACCAGACTCTGGGCCCTGTTTTTTATAAAACTTGATATCAATAACAACTGCCAAAAATATATGACAAATCTGCTTATAGCCAATCAAATGCAAGGATTTTAGTAGCTCATGACATTTATCACATATTTTTTTATTTATAACAAGTTGTATGAAACAGGGTCCATGTGGTTTCAAATCCGATAAAATAATTATGTGACATATCGGTCTATAAATATTTGCAAGATATAAAGTATTGATTCTTAAAGATTTCTTTGCCAAGCTAAACCATTAAAGTGGAACTAAGTACAGTGTACATGGTTTAACAATTGGAGGAATTACATTATATGCTATCTAGATGTTGTATTTTGTGTAAAGTCTTTGATTTTCACTGGATGTACGATGAATTATCTAATCAATAAATGTACATAAACACACGCATACTCTTAATGAATTTATGCAGAGTTTTCTTTCTTTAGAAGTTTGAGTAAAAGATTGGTGGTGAGAATTATCAGACATCAACACTATCTAAACATGAGTACTTAGTAGTTCAATTTCCTTTGACTAAAATGCCTTTTATATTCATTGGTAAAGTCACCTTTCAAAACATTTTGCTAAAAGTGCTGCTTTTGATTAAATGCAAAAGGGAATTTATGGTACTTTTTTAATTTCAAAGCTATCATTCTTCAGAGACTGACTGCAAAATTGACCTCCTTTAATCATGACAAACAAATCACAACATTATCTTTCATGTTTGCACTTTGAACATCATTTCATAAGCTTTATTATTAATAATATGATAAAAAATCTGGTAAGGATACACTTCAAACAAACTTTACATGTGTACATTAACGTTTGATCGTTATCATGTTTTCTCTTTGAACGATAAGGCTTCATGAACTTCAGTCAAATCAATCAGTGATTGCACACAATAAACAACATAATAAAAACTAAAAAGTATAATATAAAGTCCAAATCATCTTGTCGCTATCTCACAAGATCAATATTTGGAATTTATTGTACAAATGAAACAGCAAAAGCCTGCCTCAAAGTAAATAAAGAATTTGCACGCTATTTGCTCATTACAAGGTAATCAACAATAACAAAATTATCACAGCTTAACGATATGATGTACCTGATATAGTTTTGATCCATATTTTCTCAGAGAGAGATATGTGAAGTCTGCTTGAGTATACATCTGAATGGTTTCAAACTTGTGCTTGTTCCACAACTTTTGTCGATATTTTCCTCTTTAAATAATTTGCAACAAGGTAAGACTGTTTTATTTCATATCAAGTTTTTAATAAGAAAAAATGTCACTGATTATAATAGTTTTAAAAACAGTAGGAATAAGATTTGCAACTCTACATAAATACCATCACTTTTAATGTGTTTTTTTATATACATTTTTTTCTCTCAGAGAAAAATTGTATTTTCATATTAAGATAGAAACTGGAACTTTAAAGAGTTTGTCAACACAATTTATGAATTGGTTTACATACTTAAGTTTCTTTTCTCATGCTGCAATTTTTTTTTTCTTGGTTATCAATATTCTTCTTAGGTGGGTATTTGGAAATATGCTTCCATTTCAAAGGTATAGCCAATATAATTCAACAAAAGTCTAGAAAATTACAATGAACATTGAATTTATTTACACACTCAGAATATGCGAGGCGAGCCTTGTGGTATTCAAGTGGTACAATTTCAGATTTGTTGCGATTTACACATAATCCAGAGTATATTTTCAATTAATCTGAAATATACATAATTCTATAAGAGATTTTACATAGAATGTAGCATCATCACCGTACAGGCTGATTTTAACTTTAAAATCATTATATTGTTTTTGATTCAATAAAGGCAATAGATTCATGACAATTTAAAGAAAAATCATCTTTTGTAAGGTATTGTGTTATTTATTTTGCTGTTGAAACAATGAGGCAAGTTAACAAAAAAGTAGTCTTGCGCAAAACAAATTTTGTAGATCCAATTCATCAATTTCAAGGAATGACAATTATTTTGTATTTCCATTTCAAATTTAGGATGGACATGCCAATGACACATTCCATAATGATGAAAGCTGATGGATGGTGGTTAAAATGACGTCAAGTCTTTTTTTCTACACTTTTTTATTTGGAATCCTTACTTCTCTAAATACTTTTGCTCTGGGCACTTCATCCTCGAAAACACATGTAGTGCATGCCTCAAGCGGGGACAGTGAAGTAAGGCTCTCATTCATTTCTCTGAAAGATAAACCTGCAATAGCATGCACGTTCCAACTCTACTACAAAAAAGTATTGTTCAACAATAACGGCTCAGAAGTTTTCTCGGCAAAGTACAGTAAAGACAAACATCTTAGGACACAAATACTTGCAGAAACTTTATTTGGTTACTTTGTGGTTTCACTACAAATACAAAATATAAATCCGTTGGATGCTGGGGTTTATCGGTGCAATTTAAGCTGTGGACAGAATATTGTGCGGTATATTTCTCTTAAAGTATACTACCCGCCTTCAGCAGCAAACTGTACCTGGGAGGAAAACCAAAGAGTTTCTCTGGAGATGGTCAAATTTTTAGATTATTCTATTCTTCAATGCACTGCTACTAGAGGATATCCAGAAGGAGGAATCATTTGCTATTCACAATTGCAAGATACGACAAAAGCACACAGCCCATATCACATATCTGGTCATAACAAAATCACAGCAACATTTTGGTTCAGAAAAGAATCGCCATTATATTGCTGTTCTGTAAACGAACACTTGATCAAAGTCGAAGAAGTCTGTGATGACTTTGTTTCATATACAAAATTATCCACCGAAGTTACCTATACACAAAAGGACAAGTTTTTATCCAAAGCACGTTCAGACATCCAAGTTGATATTCTAAGTTTGACCCCAACAAACCAGACTGTGAATCCAAACTCCAAAGATTCAACCAGCAGCAGGTCTGGTGATTACACTCCCACCGGTGAGCTTATTGATGACAACAAACAGTTAATATTTATTTTATTAATTGCAAGTTTTGTCTGTAATATATCTTTGGTAATCGCCTTTATCGTAATGTATGTTATGATAAAACACAAATTATCCTGATATTGTCTCAAGACATAAGAAAGATTGAATCACAGTCGTGTGCATCTTATGTAGCAAGTACTATACTGAATCACCATAATGCTGACACTTTATATGTATATCGTATTTTTCACACTGTCATTTACTGGTTCTATACTTCTAAAATTTGATGTGGGTCAACATGCAGATATAATCTTTCAGTACAATGGACTCTGTGAAAACAATTCCTTTGCATTAAGCATAGGTAACAGACTACCTTTCTATCAAGCTGGAATAATCTCATTTTTGGGTTTGTATCCGAACCAACAGTCAAGATTCCGAGTACAATTAAAAGAATTCATGAGCAATGAGAATAACAATTTTTGTTATATTTCAGTTGCTATAGAGAGTATGCGCAGAGAAGATGCTGGTACATACATTTGTCAATCAGATCATACGGATGATGATGACAGCAATAATTATTTCTCCAGACTTAGGGTAAATGTGATCTATCCACCAGGAAAAGCTTTCTGCAATGTAGACACACCACCTGAAGACACAGGGAGTGGCTGGCTTGCTTTGCGTTGTACAGCTGAAGCAGGATATTATCTTGGAAAGTTTGAATGCTACCAAAATGCCATACAAGTTCCCCCATGGAAAAAACCAACACAGCGAGGCGATACCCTCAAACAAAGCCTGTGGATACAGAAAGCATATCCTGTATTCTGTTGTGCAACTGCTTATAACAAACATAAGAGCTTGTGTGAATGCCATGATTTCAAGTGGGACCCAATGTTAGGAGATGTAACAAACGATACCATTCATCCATGTGCAGTCACCACTATTTCAGCTAACATGAACATTGAATCCACAAATGAAAATAACCTATCCCCAACAATTACAACAAAGGAAAAGGAATTGGTTACTGATGGTATTATTTCTGAAGAAAACACTCAAACTAACATTTCCGGGATAGAAATTATCTATAAGAAATTTGTTTGGCAAACCTTCATAATAACTTTTGTAGGCTTAGTGGTTTTAGCAGTTCTGTTTAACGTTATCATCTGGAGGTGTAAAAGTGAAAGATACAGAGGTAAACAAATAAAAGGTCTGTTATACATGAAATGTGTCAGTTATTCACCACAAAAAAGAGAAAACAAGGAAGGTTTACCATCAGGTACACAACCAAATGATGATGAAACCGTGCCGGACACTGAAAACATTGATGTTTTATGTGAAGATCCTAAACCAGAATCATTATACTCTGCCACCGGAAATAAACACATGCATAAATCGTTTCAGGAGCTGGAAAAAAAAGAAAAAAGACACATACGTAAGAGACACCCTACTGACTCAAATGAGCACTTGTGTTACCTCTGAGGAAAATCCATGTCATATGAAAGGAAGTGGCTAAACTTCAGAATTTATTTATGTACATGCATGATTGAAGTATATAGGTAGGGGCTAGGTTTATGGTCAGGAGTAGAGTTAAAATCAGCTAGGGAATTCCTTGGATTTAGCTTCATCGGTGAAGCATTTTCAACCAAAGGCCATTGGGTCAACTTTTGTGGAGGAGTATTCTAAAGTTGTTCCAAGAAATTACCAAACTTGGTTCAATGAAACTAAGTAATACAGGAATGCTCCGCCCTCGTAATTAAAATTTAAAAAATCTTGCAGTAACTTTGAAATGTATTATTGCCTTACGCCATCCATGTATATGGCCCTTGAGAGATTCTCAAAAAGCATGATCCAGTAGGCCTACTCTTCTAAATAATACAATGTAATAGCTTTCTGCAAACTGCTTTTGTGAATATTTTTGTTTTCCCTGAAAAGAGTCTATGATAGTCATACTATGTGTGAATTAATTTCTATGTTGTTAATTTTCTGTGCATAAATCATCATCTATTGTATCTTTACACATTATCTTTCCATCAAATCTAATTAATCACATTATTTTGTATATCATCTTATTATCTATTATGTATCTAAATAGTGTAGACTCTACCAGCAATCAAAACATTAAGTAGCTACATCCACACAAATATTCAAAGTTGTATTGTTAATAATAATTGGCAATCATCTTTTTTTTTCTCTGCAAAGAGGTCTTCGGCAAGGATGCCCAGTGTCTGCTCTATTGTTTTTAGTTGTGATCAAACTATTAGCAATTGAGATTAGATCAGATGAAGCTATTCAAGGTGTTCAATTACCGGGATTAGGAGATATGCCTGCTACTCAAGTAAAAATTAGCTTATTAGCAGATGATACAACAAATTTCATTGCAAACAAAATTTCTTTTAAAAATGCCATGCGCAAACTAAAAACTGTTGGTTGTGTAGCAGGACCTACTATAATGTATCAAAATCAAAAGGTTTTCATTTTGGTGAATTTAATGTAGATCAATATAAGGAAAGCAAATGGTCTAATCAGTTTGTAAAAACACTCAGGTTTATTTTAGTAAGAACATGGAAGGAAAAGGTAGAACATATTGAAAACCAAATTAAACAGTGAAAATGTAGAAAGTTGACATACTTTGGTAAAATAACTGTATTGAAATCAATTGTATTGTCAAATATTACTTATATTATTTCAGTTTTTTCCAAATATTGATTGTATAAATAAACAAATTGAAAAACTCATTTACAATTTTGTATGGGATGGTTTAGATAGAGTAAAGAGAAAAAAATATAATGGGGTCAACTGATAAATGAGGTTTGGATATGACAGATTTTGTTTTGCAAAGTTTTGCTTTAAAAGTAAATTGGCTCTTTATAAGCTCCCATATTATTATTTAAACTATCTTGGGCCTAAATTTGTAGTGCTCAAGATGAGTTTCTTAAAAAACTAAGATTTTACAGTTCTAAAAGAAACACCTTTATTATATTACAAGGAAAAAAATATTTATGGTGGAAACACTGGTTCAAATCTGGAATATTATTTATTGGGGACATCATAGACGCCAAAGGGGATGTGGACGTAAATCGGGCAAAAGAATTACTTTGTATTAAAAATAATTATTTATGTGAGGCTAAATTACTTTGGAAGTGTATACCTCGTGACTGGAAAAGAAAATTAAAATGTGAAACTGTTTTTTGTTCATATAAAAATATACGTCTTCATTTCTTAGAATTGACACCATAAATATGTCATAATATACCAGTTACAAAAATAAAATGTCACAAATCATATATAAGGTATTAGTTGATAGAACCTTTATAAATCCAAATGTTCAAATTTATTGGAATTTTTTTTTGGAAAAAAATTATCGTGGGCAAATATATGGAAAATGAATTTGACATACGTTAGGGAAAATTGATTAAAACAGTTTAATTTCAAACTACTCTATAAGTTATTAGCATGTGAAGAATATCTATATCGTTTCAAAAGATCTGATCATGATTATTGTTTGAAGTGCAAATGCACAGAAAATTATTATCATTTATTTTATGACTGTGAGTACTCAAAAATATTTTGGAACAAAGTCTTAATTTTTCTCCAAATAAAAGAATTATTGTTTAATAATGAAAAAAATGAAAAAAGTGATATAATTGTAGGCAAGCGATGTGATCATATCAATTCAAAATATGTCGTTTTTAAAAATCTATTAATTAATTTAGCTTCTTATATTTTATATACGCAAAAAAAGAAAAGGTAATTTTACAAACATATTCAACATTTATTTAAAGGAAGTATTATAGAGGGCAAATGTTGAAAAGCATCATCTCTGGAAAAAAATGTGTATAATTCATGTATTTTTCTTTGAAATCAAGATAATTTTGTGTCTCTGATGCCTTCAATTAATAAACGATGGAAAAAAAAAAGTAGCTACATCCCTCCTAGTTCTATATATTTGGTTTAAAGGTAATACAAAGTTTTGGTTTGGGTTCGTGAATTAGGTTTAAAATAAACATATTAGAAGCATATAATATTCAGTGATCATTGTCGCGGTTGAAATCGAGACTAAAGTTATGAAATTGTAAATAATACACTCTTTATGATATATAGCTCCCTCTCAAGGTCAAGATATTAATTAAGCTACAAAACAATGTTTCTTTGACCAAAATCAAACAATTAGCTATTCCCGTTTGGAAATTATATATACCAACTACATATTCTGAGATTTTCATGGTCGCAGCTACCATTGTACGGCTGTAGGTGCTATTTGAAGTTTATCAAAATTATGAGACGTGTTTTAGGGGCTAAATTGTCCAGTGCTTATAATACATCCCCAAGGGCATCCAAAATGTATCAAACTTGTATTTAAGAATCACTATCCACCCAATTTTCAAAATTCCCAAAAATTTGTATTACCTTTAAGTCTAATAGAATTTGTGTAAGACAAAAGCCCCCTTCATGAACAAATGAACAATGCAAATATCCAACAGGTGAAAAGACCGACATTACTGGTCTACAGAATACAAAGGGCTGTTGAGGCCAACATTTTACTACTGTGGGCTATCAGTCTCATGGGCTGACAATATTATGGGCTGTGACAAAACTAGATGTTTGGCATAAGAGATTCTTTCAGGATTGCTCAAAATTGTCAAGTTTAATGTTGCAAAATAATTAAATAAGAACCATATTATAGAGCAATTGGAGCAACAGTTATTAGGAATTCAATCAAAACAGTAATTATAACGGTAAAAGCCAATTCAAGGTTATACTAAATCTCATTATCTAATCAAATTCAAGGTAATGGTGCCCACGTAATCCATGTTCCGTTAAAATTCATTTGAGACTCTTCAAGCTATACTATGATGCAAATGATAAAAGTAAGTTATATTATAATCTCTTTCCACATTCTCTATGTAAATACCGGATTTCCCTAGCTATAGAGTTGTACAAATGTATATAGATGTAACTAGTTTGCCATTATTTTGCTTGTCTTCATGAAGTTAAGATCCAAGATGTATCATCAGCTTAAATTAGGTTGAATCCTACGTTGATGTCATCAATGTAGGTTCTTTTGAGCCATACTAGGAAAAAGGCTCTGAGGATTCTTCTGAGATCTTAACTCCTTGAAGTCATGCCGAATAATCTCATGAAAATGGATATAATAAAACATTTTTTTTGTGTGCGTTTTAAATGTAGTATAATATTAAACATACTTTGTTAAAATGTTATAACACAGTTTTTTTAACACAAAATATTAGCAAATAAGTCTAAACAGTGCCTAATACTTTGTGTTCTGTTTTAGTTTACCTGTATTTTAGTTAAGAAAGTTATGATTTTACAAGTAAATCTGTCATATTTAAAAAATGAACTGCAATTTCTAACTGGTATCTTTAAATGTATGTTCTTATCATATTTTGAAATTCTGCATGTATATATCTCTTCTTGCATACATATGTGAACAATATCATTTAATAAAGGAACCCTGTGGAAAGGGGGGGGGGGGGTATTTCATTAATGTTTTGGCAAGACTCTACTATAATCTAGTATCTACTTTAGAACTTCATTCAGATGTGCAAAGGAAGTTGTTTTAATTTGTGTAATAGTCTTGAAATATTTGTAATGATTTTTTATCCTTATAATATATTAATTTAAGACATAACAAAACCCCACAAATGCAAATAATCTACCATATTTACATTCATGATCATATAATAATAATAGTGTTAACACATGTCTTAAATAATTGTACCAGATTTTTTTAATGATTTTCAAGTATAAATAGTTCATTTGGATCGTAGTCATTTATCATTAACCTAGAAGGAATACAATTACAAATATGTTTTGTGTATGAACCATGTATATTTCTGATAATGTTATCCTGAATTTATATGCAAGAATGAAATAAATCAATTCAAAATATAAAAGTTTAAGTGAGTTTTCATTTTTCAATTCTCTTTTCATGTTTTCAAAAAAAGATATACTGTGTAAAGCTTACTACCAAATATACGACGGCTAGTGCACTCCTTCACACAATGTACATGGTGTAAATTACTGAAGAAGTAAAATGCAGGAATACAGATCACTTCCACACTTTTCCCCAATTTTCATATAACTGCCAATCATTCAACAATGGACAAAGAAATAGAAAAGGAAATATTATGTAAGCATCTCATATGAACCAGTAGAAATAAATGCAAATTGTTTATTCATTTCACAACATGTTGACTAAATGGTCATATTAGTGATCGCCCAATATCCAAGGGGAACTAAAATTGCCTGTTCAACAATTAGTCATAGAAATCTAGTTGCTCAAACCTTATTCATTTTTTAAATGGGGCAAGACTGTTACTTATAATTTTGGGGGAAACATAATAAGAATAATAATAGGCATTTTTATAGCGCTGTCTATCTAGACATTTTATTCCGAGGCGCATTTATTATTACCCCGGCTTTAGCCTAGCTGCCATTACAGCGCTCCAGCATTTCAAGGAAATAATTCCTGCCAGGTACCCATTTACATCACCTGGGTTGAGTGTGGCAAATCTAGATCAATGTATTGCCAAAGGACATTAGTGCCGCGGCAGGACTCACATCGCGTACCTTGTGATCGACGGTCCGGCGACGTATCCACTCGACCACGACACCTCAACATCCATGTAGGCCTACATGTATATAAAATGAATGTACGTACTCAGTCTGTATTATGTTTCACTTTCCTTCCCTATATTACAATAATGAAGGAAAAAAAAAACTGTCTGCTGTTCAGTAAAAAGGATGTTAATTCATAACTTTTTACATAGATTTTTTTTTTATTGAAATGAATTGGTTTGGTTTACTGATAAAATCACATCAAACAAGCAGCTCGCAGGCTGAAAATGTTCAAATTACAAACAAGTTAAAAATATAGAGAGATATAAACATATACAAAACTAAAATACATATTGTAAGTAATCCTTTGCAGAAATTATTTAGCATTGGAAAGATGAAATCGAAATTGCAAAACAAAGTCATAAGTTTAATGTAATAATACACACTTTCATGTTGAAAGACCAAGAAGGAGAGAATGGAGAAGGAAAAAATGGAGGTTGTTTGAGCGAAAGAGTTGTGAAAGTATTTAACAATTGCTATACAAAAAAAATTGTTACAAAAATTGAAATTAAGCATAAAAAGATACGTATTGGAGAGATGAACTTAAACCGTAAAATCAAAATGACAGTCTCTTCTCCGTTTTTCACTTTAATATAAATGTAATGACAGCATTCATCTAGATCAAGAAAGTTGTTCAATAAAATTATAATGAGTATTTAAAAAACAATATAGTGTGATTTTGAATTAGATATTGCACATTAAACTGGAGAAAAAGACCCAAATCAAATAATTGGCAAGGGCATAAATTTGTATTAAAAAAATGAACACTAATGAACTAATAAAAAACGGATTGGAATATGTTTACAGTTTGAGGCAATCTGAGAGTAAATTCAATAAAAGTGTATGTTGCAAACGTCATATTATACCGGTTTGTTTAAAACTGAAAATCTATTGATGTGCATGAGAAGAAGAAAGTTATATGTCTAAAAAAAATAGAGTTCAGAGTGTATTTAACAATTCATCTCAAATGAGAAAAATTGATATTTGAATAACAATATTACATAATTTCGTATAAGATATTGCACATTATATTAGAGATAAAAAGCCCAAATTTAATATTTAGCTAGGGCATAAAATTGAAGTTAAAAAAAAGGAACACTAATAATTAATAAAATAATGAAATGGTGGAATGAAATGTGATTACAGTTTCATTGTTGGGATACTCAACGATTTATAGATTCGCGTTAAGCAGTCTTATTGCAGAGGGCATTGTGGACAAACGGTACCGAGCAGTCCTACACATGGGGGTATCCAAGTGGTGCGAGTAACGTAGACGCCGGGAGGATATTTCGCTGCGTAGGGGCGGAAGGAAGTCTCGATGCCTGGAAGAAGCCAACAGGCTCTTGGCAAAGGAGAGCAGCAACTGCTCATGTCGCTCGGACATGGGATCGATGAGTTAATATCCTTCTGGCCCTCAAAGGATGAAAAATATTTCTTATTCAGAATTTTTGGGCATAAATCTTCATACATTTAAAAATACAAAAGGTTTCTTTGTTTTAAAAGATGAACCACAATTCCTAAAATACACATGGCTATGAATCTTTTTAAAAATATAAATGAAACCTAATACATGAAAATTATAACGAACGATTGACCAAACCTCAACTAATATTGGCATGCATCTAAATGACAATTTGCTGTTAACTGTAAAAATCCTTTTCATAAGGAAAATATTTATTACCAGTATTTACCGGATTACACAAAAACTCTTGGATACACTACTTTTAAAGACTGAAGTCGTCATATTGAGTGCCCCACTTTGTGAAGATTTATAGACTTGCATGTCCTTAAATGCACGCAAGGGTTTCAAAGATAGTTTTGAGTATGATACTCCATGTCAAAAATTATTAATATCACCGGATGAGCCCTTCTTGAATGATCAAAACTACCGAGACATAAATCACTGTCTTGAAAAAATTGCAATCAAAACATTGCAATCAAACAATTCACCAAACTTCCAGATACCACTATTTTCTCTCTATTACCTCCACTCCCATAGAGTAATTCAAGTCAGATGAACTGCATAATAAAATAGCTTACCATATTTGGAGAAAACAAGAAAGATGGAAATATCATTGAGGATGGCTTCAAAAGCATGTTTTATCATATTCTTCACCACACTTTGGAGTCAAGTTATGACTGCAGAATTTTGCAACAGTACACCTTCAGTGATAGTGACTCAGCCACTTGATGTAACAGTCAGGGAAGGTGAAGATGCAGTATTTTCATGCATGGTGTCAAGATTTAATCCTGATACAGATTTTATTGAATGGAAATTGAATCCATCCACCTACTCCAGCATCAGATCCAATGCTTTTGATCCATCTACAAGGGAAATGACATCGAGCATTGGATTTCCTAATGTAGGAAAAGAAGCCCGCACTCTAATATTTGTGTCATGGATGTTGAATAAACAGAAGGAAAAGACTATGTGCACTTCAAGAGAAGCTCATCTAAATGTGTTGTTCTTTCCCAAGAGGGAAGATCTGCTCTGCAGTCCAACCACGCTCCACGATTTACAGGAAGATGAAAATCTCCACATAAGATGTGAAGTTTTGCAAGGAAATCCTCCAGTGAATGTGTCATGGTTCATAGAAGGAATAAATATTTCTTCTCCACATGCTTTTTATGAGAGTAATAAAAAGATTACTTCGCAAGATTTAAACATAACTAGGAAATTCCACAATCAAACAATTAAATGTTTGGTAAGGAGCCAAACTTTCTTTCCTGATGAGCAGTTAGAATGTCACGTAGGTCCACTGATGGTACTGCACAAACCTGTGATTTATCTATCTTCAAACAACACCAAATTTTTGGGAGCAGAGGATACGAAGCAACTGAGATGTGATGGGAATGCTTACCCTCCTATACAAGAGTTTTCTTGGTCATGCATGCCTCCAGATGTTTTGAATGGATGCAATAGTAATACAAATACCATCAATTTAAGCATTGTTGATTCGTTTGGAAACAATGCAGGGTCAGCGGAAAGAACAAATCTAGGGTCAGTGGAAGAAACTAAAGTCTTTGTTACCTGCATTGCTCGAAACTCTGAAGGCATATCAAATGCAACTTTAGAAATAACTATTGTTTCACCTGTTGAACTTAATGAACATACCAGCAAGAATTGTACAGGAAAAACATTGACACTCCAAAGGTTAGATGCTGTAGAGGCCAGGTCTATTAGCGAAACATCTTTTTTGTGTTCTGTAATCAAGAAAGATTCCGTCCAAGATAGTTCTTCAAACATCTCATGGTATTTAGATGGCATTCCTATCCAATACTTAGAAGAAAATAGAATTTCAGTTGAGCAACATACATCAAGTTCATCTGTTCTCACAATAAAAAACATTAAAAAGGCCAGAGCATATGTCACAATCGCTTGTGTATATCATAAAAGCAACTGCAACAGGGGAAAACGTCTTTCTCTCAAGGAATTCATCAACGTGGTAGGACAAAAACCAGTAAATATGAATGCGACCATACAAGCACATCTCAAACAAACAAATTCTTTGACAAATACAATTGACAATGATGGGGGAGAAAGAGGTATGAATAATGAGAAAGCTTCATATAATTTAGGTGACACAAACATGCTCCTTATTACTGGGATCAGCATAATGGGAGGTATCCTAATTGCGGTGTGCCTTTCCACAACGATTATGCTTGTCTTTCACAAACATTGCCATAACAGGACCACCAATGCTAATTCTACCAAGGCATCTGCGGACGCCGATTTCCAAAATGACGATCAAATTGATGTTCATATTGGAAAGAGTGAGCCAAACCCAACCATCCTGCCCACAACAGCTGAACATCAGATTGATCAAGAGATATACCATGATGTTAATGATGGAGAACTATATGAGATGAATATCTTCAAAACATACTTTAGTAGTGATACTAACATTTCCTCAAGCTTTTCATCAGGTGCTTCACTATCTTCTGTAGATATGGAGGATCAGCCTTCTGATAATACCACATCATCTTCAAACTATAGCATCAAATCAACAGATGGCATGCCCCATCTCTACGTTAACCAGGAGATTGTTGAAATGACTTCACTTTGAAAGCATTGCCAGTGGTGAATAATAACATACAAAGGTCAGATAATTCCATGTGTATTAAAGATACAAACAGATAATTTTAAACTCATTTACAGTTTCGATAAAAAAAAAAAAGTTGACATGACATGTGATACATATATATATAGTCTCACACTGTCTCCCTTTATCAAAAGATGCATGTACATGTGCAATATCAATTGATAATCCATCCTTGATTTTCTGTGAGTATATAAGTGTTATATCAAAGGAACGCTAGATAATAGCTATATATGCTGGCCTACAACAAGGACTCTTCCATCCTGATGGCTCCTTGACAAATGATCTCAATGCTACAGATTAACAACCTTCATTGGCTTATAAGTGCATTGTGCACTTGGTCGCTGTTGAAATTGACGTTCTAGGGCAGGTGTTTAATGTATTCTTTTCATGTCTCAATTGTGTCATACTCCATTTGAGGAAGGACAAAATTCAAAGCTTTTTTAGTATTGCTAGTATCTTGCTATTTATCACCTCAAATAATATAAATCTGAAGAAGAGTTTTTGAGAGCTTTAGACATTTGACATGACCTTCAATAACTGTTTTCCTGTAAATCATGCTAAATAATGCACATTTAATGTGGTAAATATCTCCACCAAGGTAAGGACTAATTTCTAATAGGTATTCTCTCATATGCAATCAGATTGAAGTTAATACAAGCTCTAATTTTACAGCACACTAAATATACATAACAAATTTATATAATCTTATGGCAATGATTAATTAACATATATAGTTTGTTAGTCTGTGGCTTGAGCAAATGTGCTTACGTGCAAAACACATATCATTCTGTTGATTTAGATCACTAGGGGGAATAATAATGTATCAAGAGGTATCAAGAGGTATATCTGTGTACTCATATATAGATATTGAGGCAAAGTTGATTTAAATTGCAAATACAGATAAGATTCCAGGCACTCGATCCTTTAAAAATGATTGATAAATTTATTATCTGTAAGTATCAATGCAGCCTAAAAATAACAAACTTCAAAGAAATAAAAAAGAGATAAAGAAAAGTATCACAAGACTTTTCAAACATTAACTCTCAAACTGAATGCTACAAAAAAACTACAAAAACTACAAAAAAGGAAAGCCAAAGAACAAGTGATAATAAGATCACGCCATTATCAATAAATCTACACTGGTTGATCACATTATCTTTACCTAAATATACAAGATATATGTAACTGCATCAATGAAGCCCCAGAGCACTGTTTGAAATACCTACACAGAGGTATATGCAGCCATTGATTTGCTTGCAATGCAATATACATTAATCAGCAATGTGATACTGCAAGATTCTGTAGGAGAATGTGTAGAAGATCTGTCGCCTAAGTTATGTGTGATGCCATGTTCTTTAACTGATTATTGACTGAATGTATGTCTGTTGTGAATTCATGGTGTATACAGCCAATTACTTTGTGCATCATAATGTAAACAGTGGTCTGCAATAACTCTAAAATGAAAGGGTAAGTCCAGCCCCCAAGACATTTGATTTCTTTGTTGTGGTCCAGTGGATGAGTCTGCGGACTGTGAACCATGAATTACAGGGTTTCAAATCACTGTCACAGCACTAATGTTCTTTGGCAAGAAATACATCTACATCTGCCAAATTCAACATATGTGAGGTAAATGGGTACCAAGTAGGATATAATTCCTTATGGTTGAGCGTTTTAATAGCAGCCATGTTAAAGCCAGGGAAAAAATAACAAAGCACCAGGAGTGGCAATGTGCCAGACAAGACTGCTATATAATATACCACTCCACTGTTATTATCATCATCATCATCATCATCATCATCATCATCATCATTATTATTAGCATTAGCATTATTATTATTATACCAGAGGTGACTGATTATCGAAGACAAATTTGCAACCCTGTCATCAAAAGAGATGTTATGGCTGAACTATTTACCAAATATTTTGCATATTCTTTGAATAATAGATTTCCACTTCATTTTTCAAAAACATATTTCATTATGCTTTTGCAAGTTTCTTTAATGACAAAATGTAATACACTGCCCTTCAAAGATTTAGGTACACCTATCAGAACTGGTTTTACACAATCACCCACATTTTATTTATCTTCAGATTTGTGGCACAGCAGCAATTTGGTATCATACTGAAGAGTAGGTAGACATAAGTGTTCATATTTACACTAATTATTGCAAAGCGATTCAGGAAGCAGTCATGCATGACAAAGTTGCAAAACTGTGCTATCCTGTATAAATGTCAGAAACAATTGAATAAACAAATGCATGTAGATAACCAACCCCTGTTCATATATAATATATACAACAACAACAAATAATCAGATAGCAAATTATTCAACAAGATAAAAAAATTCTTCAAAGCTATGGCTACTTCATACTAATAATATCATGGATTTGGGCCAAAGTACTGGAATGTCCAGATAGCTGTATTATGTCAATATTCCATGCTTTGTAAACAGGAATGAAATTATTTCTGTGATAAATGAGCAAGATAATTTTTTTGTGTAATGTTAAGGTAAAAGTGTAAATAAGCTCTACTAGGTTTTATATAATAATATTTACACTGAATGGCTTTTCTTTTTGTGGGACACAAGGTTATCACATTTATTTTTGAAATAATTATAATGTATAAGATCTGGTAAAATAATGTACGCATGATTTCAAAAAATTATATATCATTCTTCCAATTGGTATTGGTCAACAGAAACAGGCTGATGGTGTACATTAACAAAAATGAAGTAAATAAGCACCAATAAGAATAAGTATCGATTGTGATATTAAATTCATTATTTTAGTTTTGTTATGTTTTTCTAAACTGATTTGTACAAAACTACTTTGTTTAGCTGTATAAGGGGTTTAGGGATGGGGTGAGGCTCGACTAGCACATGTGCTATTATCTGGCCCCTTTTACCAACCAATAGTTTATCTTCTTGTATATGTTAACATATTGTATAAAAAATGTATTACTGTATATTGCTGTTGGTAAATAAAATCGAAATCAATAAGCCTTTATTATATAGAGGAGTTATGTCACAGTATAAATTGAATTGATGTTTTACCTTCAATTCTCAAAGAAAGATCTTCACTAAACATTTGAAGATTTACAAGTATAAACGTTAGAATAGAAAGCACTTTAATTAGATAATTGAATTAAACATGCTCATCAACTATGTATTTTTCCCTTTTTACTTCTAGGTTGATAACACCATCTTGGTCATATTCAAGGTTGACTCAAGCTGATTGATTGTGTGAAAAGACTGCAACGTTTTTCTTCTGGAATACCATATTTAGTATTTGACATATATAGTTCTACTGAGTAAAACTTTGTAACTACGAATCAGAATGCTCTAAAGTTTAGAAAGCAAACATTATTATTTTAAAAGAATGTTCCTTCAAACTTTTCTGGAGAAGAGTTGTGAAAACAAACTGGAAACATTTCAAAGACATTGTCAGTAGCAGAACCTCTTTTCTGACATTATACTATCCACACTTTCTTGTAATTAAAGTAGGAGAACTGTATATGAATTAATAAGTCTTAGTAGTTCTAAAGCAAATCTAAATATATAGCCTTTTTCTCACGAGGAAAATGTCACAAATCAAAAATGGTGAAAACAGGATTTCAGATATTGCTGATTGTATCAATATTGTCATTCAGTCACTCACAACTCGTTGTTTATGAAAACCACAATGTAGAAATAAATTTTCAATGTGAGGATATGTGCAACCAAACCTCTGTTACATTGCAGATAGGAAACAGAAACCCATTTTATCAGAGTGGAAAGATATCACACATTGGTCTGAGGCCTGCCCAAAAGAAAAGATTTCAGGTTCACCTACAGGATAGTCCAAATTTGAATAACGAAAGTCATACATTTTGCCACATTAGCATTTCAATTAGGATGGTCCAAAGAGAAGACATTGGAACATACATATGTTTTTGTCAGAAGAATGGTGAGGACAAAAGTCCTCTTTCAAGAGTCTGGTTAGATGTGTTATATTCACCAGGCAAGGCCTTCTGTGAAGTTGGACTACATATTTCAGAAACTGCAAATCAATGGCTCTTATTGCACTGTGTAGCATCAATGGGGAGTGATCGAGGAAAGTTTCATTGCTATCAGAATGGGCGACGGGTTCCTCCATGGACAAAACTCACCCATCATTACAGTACCATGCAGCAATCATTGTGGATGGAAACTTCTCATCCAGTTTTCTGTTGTACAATGGCACACACTGACCATAAAAGCATGTGCGAATGCAATGATTTTAAATGGGATCCCCTCTTTGAAAGAGAAAGTAATGAAACTGTTGATCCTTGCCCAGCTACCACTATTTCAACCAAAAGCAACATACTAAGTTACAACAAAGCTAGTACCATAGGCATATCCAATTACATCCTCTCAGAGGAATCAAAGTTGTCCTCAACGATAGAATTATGCACGTACATATTTCCATCATGTACGTTATCTTTACACTATTCACGACTGTTACTATGATAATGATTCTCCTTCTATTAAAAGTATTCTGCAGAAGCAGAAGATATGAGAAAAATAATGACACTGAAAATGCTAAAAAATTGAAGGAACAACACAGCCAGACACAACCACTTACAAACACAATCTTATCTCAAAGCTCTGACACTACTAACACCACTATCCAAGTGGTGATACCCTCAGCAAAACATTTATCTACAGCAGACAATTTTGTGCCTAGACATGATAGAGAGGACAACATGCGTAAAAGGAATCAAAAGGAATAGTGCATTGTTAAACTTAATCAAAGACATTCATACTATACAGTGTGAGTCCAAAAGAAAGTTTACACCTAGAAAATTGCTAGTTATTTAACAAATTAAAAAGATTAAATTATTTCCATACTTACATTTGACTTACAATCAACAGAATATGTTCATGATCAATCTCAAAACAAAAATAGAAATGTGAACACAGATTTCTCTTGCCAGAGAGATAGCTGAACCTATTTTACTCTTGTGTCTTCTAAAGCAAATTAAAACAAATAAAACTTGGTCCTAGAGATACATGTAAAAGATCCTTTCTTACTTCTGTCTTTCTTTCCCGGTATGGATCCGACTGACCTGATGGAACTATCAGTTAGAGAACAAATGATCCAGAACAAAAGCTTAAGGATATTTCAAGAAATAAGACACATCTTGAAGTGCAAAATACCAACATATTTGCATTAAAACATCGATCTTACAATAAAAATGTATACATAAAAACTATTGGTAATCTAGTCTCACCCCACCAGTAAGATAGAAACATATTATATTCATATCATTCAAGGCCTCCATGACCAACACTGTATAAAACAAAAAAAACTAACAAAATCTTATACATTTGATATCAATTAAACTTGTTGGCACGCAGGAAATTTCAGAGAGAAATGTGAAGGGGCAATAGCATAGGATCCTTCTTCTAAGGAATGAGATCCTTAACTATAATGCAAAAACAAATTTGACAGATTTTGATTGTAGTTACCCTAAAGTGGTCACTAAGTTTTCAATCATGTTACTATGCCCCATAATAAATGAACGTGATGTATATAAATATGTATATATATATTAGATACATGTCATAAGACAAATTTTGGTAGTCACTTTTTGGAATGTACAAAGAATAAACTAGTAGAAATGTTAATCTCCTGTGATATTCAGACCATTGTAATATTTTGGTTTGTGTAAAGTTACGCCATTTTTAACAATGAATTACATTTAGTGATACATTTTGTGATAAATGGTGGTATCCCATGTATTGATCTTGAAGTAAAGCAAGTCATGAGACAGTGCTTATCCTATTACAGTGGTTACATGCTATTTTATCAAGAGAAGGACATAATAACTATCTGGATTTGAAGTTTCAAATTCATTTTTAACTTACTCAATTAATCAATTATTTGAGTAGTGTAAACTATTGCAAATGTATTATATATTTTGCCTTATGTCTGCTGTTTGAACAACTGTATGTTTATCTCATACTGGGCCATTTCTATCATTTTAATCTTGTATCTGTCACTAATATGATGAAAAAAACTGTGGTATATCTTCTTCGTATGTGATCTACTTGTTATACTGTCTGTGTGTATTACACAATGAATACTATATATAAATGCTGGTATCAAGATTTTTAGCCAATTCTATTGTGATGGTAATAATTCATATATCACCTTTTCCCATGTATTCAAAGCATTTTGAATTATAGATATCTAAAGCTGATAAAGTAAATTAGGTCCTGCTGTATGAATGAATGAATAAATAAATATCTCCTATAGACTCATGGTATGATATTTTCATCTTACCTGCAAAGTGACCCCAAGCAGTATTATACTATAGGTATCAAGTAGCCATTAATTGAATAGTTACCCTATTGACACTGTATACTTCAACAAATAAGATGAATGTGTCAACTCCGTTACATAAATGCTTCATTAATCATTGAAGTTGTATTTTTTTTCCAGAAATCGAGGTTATCTTTTGGGAGACATCTTTCCACCTACATGTACCTTCTATGTAATTATAGCTGCCCTTAAGCTTTTACATGATTTGCGAATATATGCGCACATCTGTATGATTTTTTTTTACTAATACATCCTTTTAATTTTATGAACAAAGTGACGATTGTATTTGTTATAAGATTTGTTATCTTTCATAATAATGCTTTAGCGCTTTAATTATTTTTTTTCCTTTCAGAAATGTAAAAAAATTACAGGTTACTGCATTTTTTGGTTGTGATACGTAAATACAAAACAAACAAGTTTTACATACAAATATAATATATTTTTATTAAATGCTAGGCTCGACTAGCACTTGTGCTAACTTCTAGTTCCCATTAACAACTTCACCAATATATGAGTTACCCACATAGTTACATGTATATATTGTACATTGAAATTGAATAGTATGTAGATCTGTGTCTACATTTTGTTTTAAAACCATTACTGTTCAGTCAACATTACTTTTCTGTTATGTATACATGTATCAGTATTATTCTTTGTATCGTATAATTGTTCATATACTGTCATTATTGTGATGTGTCGTTGTTACTAAATTCAATTTTAAATCAAAATTTAAATCACTGAAGTTTTACATATTAAGTATCATTAAGTAAGTGATTGGCCCTTCATCAAAGCCGATGGGATTGAGATAATTTAGTAGCCAATGGGTTAATACCTAATAAAAGTATATATGTGATTGCGTGCCAAGTCCATATCAGCTGGTTGATCTTGGAACCCTAGGGATCATTATGAACAATACGCATGATTAAGCTTTATTATCTCATTTTATAGATATTATATCACATGTGATAAGAAGGCAAAATAAATAACAGACTCTGGGCCCTGTTTTTATGAAACTTGTTATCAATAACAACTGCCAAACATGTATAACAAATCTGCTTATAGCAAATAAAATGCAAGGATTTCAGTAGCTTATAACAATTATCGCATATTGTTATTGATAACAATTTTATATGACAGGGTCCTGGGGGTTTCTTTAAACTCTGAAAAAGTAATCATATGTTACATATTGGGTCTATGAATAATTGCAAGATATAAAATATTGATTCTTAAAGATTTCTTTGCCAAGCTATACCATTAAGTGGAACTTATTTCATGTTTTGACAATTGGAGGAATTACATTATATGCTATCTAGATGTTGTACTTTGTGTAAAGCCTTTGATTTTCACTGGTTGTATGATGAATTATCTAATCAATAAATGTAAATAAACACATGCATACTCTTAATGAATTAATGCAGAGTTGTCTTTATTTAGAGTGTTTAAGGGTGTTTAAGGTACTTTATACTGGACCTTGTGGCAGATTAGCCCTGTGCTAAACAAGCTATCCAATAATGTCTACTACTACTACTGTCAAAGGTAAAATATTAATAATATTAATTTCTTGTATAGCGCATATCACATTGTATAACTTCTCTATGCGCTTCCGAAGAGTTTTGGAACATATTACCCTAGCTTGAGCTCCGGCAGTCGTAATCAGCACACAGTGCATTTCAGTGCATTTACCTCACCTGTGTCGAGTGTGGCAAATGTAGATCAATATCTTGCCAAAGGACATCAGGGCCGCGGCGGGACTTGAACCGCGGACCTCCTGATCCACAGTCCTGTGACATATCCACTCAACCACGACACCTCCTTTAATCATGACAAATAAATCACTATATTGTCTCATATTTCTGTACTTTGAACATCATTTCATTAGCTTTATTATTTATAATATCATAACAAACCTGGAAAGGCTTCACTTCAAACAAAAACTAAGCCAATGGTGTGTAACATTTGGTCGTTATCATGATTTCTCATGGAACGATTAAGCTTCATGAACTTCAGTCGTATCAATCTGTGATTGCACTCAATAAAAAACATACTAAAAACTAAAAACTATAATATATAGTCAAAATCATCTTGTTGCTATCTCACAAGATCAATATTTGGAATATGTTGTACCAATGAAACAGCAAACACCTGCCTCAAAGTATGTAAAGAACTTGCACGCTATTTGCTCATTACAAGTTTACAACATAATCAACAATAACAAAATGATCACAGCTTAACAATATGATATACTTACATAGAACAACAAGTTTTGATACATATTTTCTCAGAGGGAGATATGCGAGGTCTGCTTGAGTATACGTCTGAATGTTTTCAAACTTGTGCTTGTTCCACAATTTTCCTCTAAATTTTCCTTTTCAAATAATTTGCAACAAGGTAAGACTGTTTTTATTTCATATCAAGTTAAGAGAAAAATTTCACTGATTATAATAGATTTAAAAAGAGTAGGAATAAGATCTACAACTCTTAATACACATTTTGTTCTCCCAGAGAAAAGTGGTATTAATATATCTATATATAGATCTAGAATGAAATATAAACTACTTGTACAGGTATCCAAATGTGGTATCCAACCTGTTTATATTTGTGAACTCATCCAAGTGTTGCACCCTAGCTCAATCTCTGTTCAAAATAAAAAAATCTGCTCTCTCAAACTTCTGTGCAGAACAATTCATATGGGTATAGGGCATTTCATTAGATAGCACCAGAACTTTGGAATAAACTTCCACAAAAATGTATACAATTGTTCTTAAATGTGTAATCTAAGTTTGTGTGACATTAATACAGTGATGTTCTAATACGCACTGACACCATGTTGGTATTATCAATTTACTGAGCAATATACTATTATCATTATCATATTTTAGTTAGCAGCCCTGAAATGTATAAACTTTAGAATAGGAAGCACATTACATAATTGAATTAAACATGCTCATCAACTATTCTATCTATCTATTTTTATATTTAGGTTGATAACACCATCTTGGTCATATTCAAAGTTGACTTGAGCAGATTGATTGTGTGAAGAGACCTCAACGTTTTTCTTCTGGAATACCATATTCAATATTTGACATATATAGTTCTACTGAGTACAACTTTGTAACTGGACATTAAGAAACCAACCATTTTTTTTTTTAAAGAATGTACCTTCAAACTTTTCTGGAGAAGATCCAACATCTCAAAGACATTGCCAGTAGCAGAACCTCTTTTCTGACGTTTGGTCACTTACATCACTCAGGATCAGATGCTGAAATCTTGTGTAATTTCAACCAATAACAAGGATGTGCAGTAATTTTTCTTCATTTATATTACCCACATTCTCTTGCAATTTGAAGAAGGAGAACTTTATATGAAATAAGTCTTAGTGGCTCAAAAGTAAATCTAAATATATGTTGTTTTTTTCTCACAAGAAAAATTTGATATATAAAAAATGGTGAAGACAGGATTTCAGATATTGCTGATTGTATCATTATTGTCTTTCAGTCACTTACAACTCCATTTTCATGAAAACCAAAATGGAGAAATAAGTTTTAAATGTGACGATTTGTGCAACCAGACCTCTGTTACATTGCAGATAGGAAACAGAAACCCATTTTATCAGAGTGGAAAAATATCGCACATTGGTTTGAGGCCGGCCCAAAAGAAAAGATTTCGGGTTCATCTACAGGATAGTCCTAATTTGAATGACGAAAGTCATACATTTTGCAACATTAGTATTTTAATTAGGATGGTCCAAAAAGAAGACATTGGAACATACATATGTTTTTGTCAGAAGATTGGTGAAAAGGACAAAAGTCCTCTTTCAAGAGTCTGGTTAGATGTGTTATATCCACCAGGCAAGGCCTGCTGTGAAGTTGGAAGACATAATTCAGAAACTGAAAATGAATGGCTCTTATTGCACTGTGTAGCATCAATTGGGAGTGATCTAGGAAAGTTCCATTGCTATCAGAATGGGCGACGGGTTCCTCCATGGACAAAACTCACACAACATTACAGTATAATGCAGCAATCATTGTGGATGGAAACTTCTCATCCAGTTTTCTGTTGTACAATAGCACACAATGAACGAAAAAGCATGTGTGAATGCAATGATTTTAAATGGGATCCCCTTCTTGAAAGAGTAGGTAATAGAACTATTGATCCTTGCCCAGCTACCACTATTTCAACCCAAAGCGACATACTAAGTTACAACAAATCTAGTACCATATCCAATTACATCCTCTCAGAGGTATCAAAGTTGTCCTCAAACGATAAAATTATGCACATACATATTTCCATCATGTATGTTATCTTTACACTATTGGGGGCTGTTACTGCGATAATGATTCTCCTTCTATTCACAGTATTCTGCAGAAACAGAAGATTATCTCAAAGCTCTAACAATCCTAAAACCACAGACAAAGAGGCGATACCCTCAGCAAAACATTTGTCTACAGCAGACAATTTTGCGCCTAGAAATGATAGAGTGGACAACATGCGTAAAAGGAATCCAAAGGAGTAGTGCAGTGTTAAGCTCAGACAAGGATATTCATACTATACAGTGCGTCCCAGAAAAAACGAAACTGAGAATTATTGATGTTTTATCATAACTTATTCACAATTATAATTAATAAATGTCACATATTTGTAAAGCTTATAGATCCTCCTCTTTCAGTTGATGCAACTCATATCGTCGCTGTTTTCACGAAGTGACGGTAGTGAAAAAAAAAATTCCATTCACTTTGCGTTACGATTTTCCTCACTACCGTCACTTCGTGAAAATAGGGACGATATGATGCATATTTCACGCATGAGTGATTGAAAACAATTTGAAGAGAGGGTACCAAAAAGTCATTTTTAGGGCGATATCTGAATTTCAAAGAGAAAATCACACTTGTAGAAAGCTCATTTTCTGCCCTTTCATATGAAACCTCAATCAGGAAAAGTGAGCCAGGAAAAGTGAGCCAGGAATAACAAAGTTCTGTTCGTTTAAAGTAATGCTTGCATTTCCATAATTTGATCAAACAAATTCGTTTTCACTGGCTGCCGGCCGTAGCAACAAACAGAGTTGACAAAGACTTAACTTTGTTTCGTTGACGATCAGCAATGCACAAAGAAGACGAAAGACTTGATGCAGGGCTCTGGCGTGTTCCAAAGCAAATTAAAACAAATAAATCTTAGTCCTAGAGATACATGTAATAGATCCTTTATTATTTCTCTCTATCTTTCCCGGCATGGATCTGACTGACCTGATGGAACTACCATTTAGAGAACAACAATCTCAAGAATAATTCAAGAAATAAGACACATCTCAAAGTGTAAAATATCAACATGATAATTGCTTGAAAATATGGATCTTGCCATCAAACTGTATTCATAAAAACAATTAGCACATAAATGTAAATTGTGTATACATATAGAATCCCAAGAAATCCCATCATGAAAGCAAGAAGCATATAATATACTCATAAAATGCAAGGCCTCCATGACTAACACTGCATATTATCTGTACATTCAACGATTAATCCTCAAACATATGTACCTAGCAAACATTTCATTTTAAAAAGTTTTCGAATGCTGAGATAATATTTCCGGTACTCAGAGATTATGATTGTTTATGTACAAATCTTTTACCCTTGGTTGATTCAGAGATATGATATTTACATGTTGAAAATAGATATCATCTCCAGAACATCTTTAGTTTTATATTGTGCCAAGGTGAATTAGCGACTTTTCACTAATGCTAAGTTCACACCGACGCCAAATTGATGGCGCATTGAATCGGCGAGCAAAGCGGCGGCAAAGCGTAACAAAGCTTAATTAAAGCGTAAAGACCGTAATAGAGCGTGAGAAAGCTTTGAGCAATTCGGGACATTCGGCAAGAGCGCCAATTTTTTTTAAACTGTTTAAAAATTTGAGGCGATCTGTCACGAATTGCGTAAAGCGGGGAGATCGTATTAAAGCTTATCAAAGCGTCACAAAGCTTATCAAAGTTTTGCTCAAAGCGTAGGAAAGCTTAACAGAGTTCAAATTTTTGGCGCTCTTGCCGAATGTCCCGAATTGCTCAAAGCTTTCTCATGCTCTATTCCCGGCCCCCCCACTCAGGTTTCAAAATGACCGCATGCGTGTTGCCAAAATGTCCTTTTCGTAACAAAAGAAAAAGGTCGAGCCGTATTGACTTTACACACCAGACTTTTGCTGAAAAGGGGGGGTGCGGAAAAAGGCTCGTATACAAAAGAAAAAGGTCGAGCCGTATTGACTTTACACACCGGACTTTTGCTAAAAAGGGGGGGTCGGTTGGAACACGCATATGCGTACCCTAAATAACACTGAGTGGGGGGGCCGGGGCTCTATTACGGTCTTTACGCTTTAATTAAGCTTTGTTACGCTTTGCCGCCGCTTTGCTCGCCGATTTAATGCGCCATCAATTCGGCGTCGGTGTGAACTTAGCATAACATATCTCAGGAGATCGTGAGATTTTTTGAAAAAATGACGCCGAATTGATCGCCGATTTAAAGCGCGACATTCGGCGTCGGTGTGAACTAGGCATAACATTACATATATTTCATATGTCTTTCCTCATGAATTCAACAACAACAAATCAAGAATTTTGAATTGATATCTAAAAATAAATGAAAAATTAGTATCATGTTGAACTATTTATTTTTAAAAAAGATAACTAAAGGAATAAATCATCTAACAAAATCTTATGAATTTGATATTAATTAGACTTGTTGGCACGAAAGAAATTTGAAGGGGCAATAGAATCCTTAATTCTTCTAATGAAATGAGATCCAAAACTAAAATACAAAAACAAATTTGACAGATTTTGCTTGTAGTCACCCTAAAGTGGTCACTAAGTTTTCTATCATGTTATTCTTCCCCATAATAAATTAACGCAATGTATATAAATATTACAAACATGTCATAAGACAAATTTTGGTAGTCACTTTTTGGAATGTACAAATAATAAAGTAGTTAGAAGTGTTCATATTAGCATCTCCTGTGATATTCAGACCATTATAATCTTTTAGTAGATGTAAAGTTATGTTATTTTTAACAATGAATTACATTTACGGATACATTTTGTGATAAATGGTGGTAACCCATGTATTGATCTTGAAGTAAAGCAAGTCATGAGACAGTGCTTATCCTATTACAGTGTTTAATGATAGCAGTTGCGCAAGTGCAAGTTGCGCAAGTGGATACATTATGTAGATAATGAATGCACTTAAGTGTGACACACACTATTTTATCCAGAGGACATAATAACTATCTGGATTTGAAGTTTCAAATTCATTTTGAACGTACACAATTAATCAATTATTTGAGTAGTGTAAACTATTGCAAATGTATTGTATGTCTGCTGTTTGAACAACTGTATATTTATCTCGTACTGGGCCATATCTATTGTTTTAATTTGTTATCTGTCACTAATATGATGAAAAAACTGTGGTAAATCTTGCTTTGTATGTGATCTACTTGTATTACTGTCTGCGTGTATTACACAATGAATACTGTATATAAATGCTGGTATCAAGATTTTTAGCCAATTCTTTTCAAAATTCTGATAGTAACAATTTATATATCACCTTTTCCCATGTCCCCATTTCTATCTCTCCAAAGTACAATGAAACACAAAATCACTTGGACATAAACAAATTTAAAAAATAAAAGAGCAAGTACATGTAAGTTTGGTGTAAATTTGGCATAAGAGCAAGAATTTGCTATATAGTCTACCATTTTACCACCACATATTTGGTCAACTTTAGGATCAACATGTCATGAGTTCAGGTTTTCAGCATGAGTCTATGTATTTGTTGTTTCTCTTCAAATTCTGTGATTTAGTAAGTGCAACAGTACTTCTTGTTTTAAATACTCAAAAATAGTCAATAATAGTAATTACTACCAATAAAAGTAGTAGTATGTAAAGCACAATAAAGAAAACTATGATAAATTCATGTTATTATTCTGTAAAATTCTACAATTCTATAAAATATTTGTTTATCAACTTCGTCACTGGAGACTGGTATAACATATTAAACACATAAGCTATTGATAATTCAGTCTGGAGTCTTTGGAAAATCAAATCATATCCAATTGGTTAACATGTTGCTTACAGTACATGATTGGCCCTTCATTAAAGCCGATGGGATTGAAATAATTTAGTAACCAATGGGTTAATACCCATCAGAATAATTGTATGATTGCGTGCCAAGCTCATATCAACTGGTTGATCTTGGAACCCTGGGGATCATTATGAACAATAAACATGATTAAGCTTTGTTCTCTTATTTATGAATATTATATCACATGTGACAAGAAGGCAAAATAAATAAAAGATTCTGTATACTTCTTGGATCTGAGTCATGTTCCTTAAAACTTGTTATCAATAACAACTGCCACACACGCATGACAAATTTGCTTATAGCAAATCAAATAGCCAAGCAAGGATTTCAGTAACTTATAACAACTATCGCATGTTGTTATTGATAACAAGTTTATGAAACAGAGTCCATGTGGTTCTTTGAACTCTGATAAAATAATTATGTCACATATTGGGTCAATGAATAATTGCAAGATATAAAACATTGATTCTTAAAGATTTCTTTGCCAAGCTATACCCTTAAAGTGGAACTAATGTCATGGTTTAACAATTGGAGAAATTACATTATATGCTATCTAGATGTTGTATTTTGTGTATTGTCATTGATTTCAACTGGTTGTATGATGAATTATGTAATAAATAAATGTACATAAAAACATGCATACTCTTCATGAATTGATGCAGAGTTTTCTTTATTTAGAAGTTTGAGTAAAATATTACTGGTGAGAATTCTCAGGCATCAACACTATCTTAAAATGAGTACTTAAAGCCCAAGTCCACTCGAAAAATAACTTACTTTCAATAGAACCAGAAAAATCAGACATACCAATCAAAACAAGTTTGAGCTAAATCGGATAACTAATAAGAAAGTTATGAATTTTTAATGACATGAAAAACTTTGAAAATCACTACACAAATTGGCAACTCACTCATGAGTCTGTGACGTATGGTCCTCACTATCCACTAATTATTTTCTATATATTGATAATATAAATTTCCTATTTTCACCCTAAGAATTTTATTTCTTCACACCAGCATCCAAGTTAGATTGTTAGTAATATGTGTTTGTGTGGATGCACAAATAAAGAGTAATTTTTGTCTAGTTAAATCATGAAAAAATTGAATTTTGATAAACTATTTATATAAAAATCAATAATTATGAAATACAATATTCAGAAAATAGTATCAATTCTTCAAAATTCATAAAAGTTTTTGGGAAATGCCATGCACGCAATATGATACAAATCATATAACCTGGGCAAAGGTATGGGGAAATCAAGTTTTGGGGGATAAAAAGGGAAATTAATGGGATTAAACTATGTAAAGCAATTGATAAGTTGTGAGGACATGACGTCACAAACTGATAACCATCTTGGCAATTTGTGTTGTGATTCTCAATGTTCCATAGTTTTACATACTTTTTAAAAAATTCATAACTTTCTTATTAGTTATCCGATTTTGCTCAAACTTTTTTTGATTGGTTTGTCTGATTTGTCTGCTTTTATTGAAAGTAAGTTATTTTTCGAGTGGACTTGTCCTTTAATAGTTCAATTTCCTTCAACTAAAATGCCTTTTATATCATATTTATTCATCGGTCAAGTCACCTTTCAAAAATTCTGCTAAAAGTTATACTTTCAATTTAAAGCAAATGTGCATTTGAGGTACTTTTTACTGTCGAAGGTATCACACTTCAAAGACTGACTCCAAAATTGAGCTCCTTTAATCCTGATGAGCTAATCACTAAATTATCTTATATTTCTGTACTTTGAACATCATTTCATTAGCTTCATTATTTATAATATGATAACAAACCTGGAAAGGCTTCACTTCAAACAAACTTTACCCGTCATCAGCCTATGGTGTGTACATTAAGGTTTGTTTGCTATCATATTTTCTCATCAAAGGATAAAGCTTCATGAACTTCAGTCATATTAATCTCTGATTGCACTCAATAACAAACAGAATAAAAACTAAAAAATAATAATATAAAGTCCAAGTCATCTTGTTGCTATCTCACAATATCAATATTTGGAATGTATTGTACAAATGATACAGCAAAAACCTACCTTAAAGTAAACAAAGTCCCTGCACGCTATTTGCTCATTACAACAATAACAAAATCATCACAGCTTAATGATATGATATACTGACATAGAACAACAAGTTTTGATACATATTTTGTCAGAAGGAGATATGTGAAGTCTGCTTGAGTATATGTCTGAATTGTTTCAAACTTGTGCTGGTTCCACAACTTTCCTCTACCCTTTCTTCTTCAAGAATTTGCAACAAGGTAAGACTGTTTTTATTTCATATCAAATTAAGAAAAAATGTCACTGATTGTTTAATGAACTAATATGGCTGACACTCCTTCACTCTTTTGGTATATTCAATGAACATTAAATGAAAAGGAATTCATTGTGTAATTTTCCTGTTCTTTGCGTCCCATTTGGTCATTTTTCCCTTTTTGCATTTTTGTTTATTTTTTAGATACTTTAACATGGTTTACAAAAATATGTTATCAGGTGGGCTGTATCTAATACAGAACACCTTATATTTTTGTTAAAATTGCCTTTATTATTTATTTATTATTATTTATTTATTTTTCTTAATTCTTACCACTTTTTTGTTGGCAGGATAACTTGAAAATGGATCAATCAAAAAACTTGAAATTTGGCACACATATGTATAGGCATATAGAGAAATGACAATAAGGTTTTCAACCTTGACCTTGACCAGAGATGCCAACCTCCAGAACAGAAAATCAGTAATCATAAGGCTCAAAATCAGTAATTTGGGGAATAAATCAGTAATTTCCTATGCGGCGTCATGAATCTAAAAAGAATGGCAGGCGGACGCATGCGCGCATGATTATCTGAAATTTTTTGTGATTTTACTCCCACAAAGTTGCTAAATATTGACTTTCAGTTCATCACAACACATAAGTTTTCAATAAAAAATTGGCTTCTATTAAGAGAATACTTGATACTTTTCCATCTTTCTCATGGATGGCCACCATAATGCACAGCACTTGCTACGATAGATCCCTATATGCGCAAAACAAAAACAAAAAAAAAAACAAAAAACAAAAAACAAAAAAAAAAAATCATTTTTTTTTTTTGTAATCCGTAATTTTTAGACAACATTCCGTACTGCCGTAATGGTCGTTAATTTAAAATAAACTCATAATCATATCTTCATAACCAAAAGTGATTTCTCATTCATATTTATCATGATCAAGGTCAATATCAGTCCGGTCAATGTCATGTAAAAAAACGCGCGCGTGCACGTACGTCCGCGCGTTAGGGCGCGCGCAAAATTTTTAAATGCTCAAAATCGTCTCAAATTTATTTTGCATACATTTCAGGTAATTTTAAGCATTTTATAAAAAAATCGCGCACACGCGCATGCGCGCGCGTTTTTCGCGCGTAACACCATTACACAACAAAGAATCGCCATTTCTGTTTCTTTCATGATATTTCTCATATTTTTTTGAGGAATTTGATACCATGTTTATCTCTTTACGACCATTAATAACAAGATGAGCGACCATTCATGATAATGGTTCGTGCGCGCGAGCTCTTTTAATACATAGCATATATGGGCAAAGACATGCCTATACAAAATACATTATAGCTCTTTGGAATGCACCGGGACCCTCAATATTTTTTCATATTTAGATTGAGAATGAGTCGGAAATATGATTTAATGTCAGATCTCATTTGGCTATTAAAAATATTTTGACATCATCATAATGGCCTTCAAACTTAAAATACGAATTTGCATATTATGACGTCAGCATATTTATGGAAAATTGATTGTATCTCTGTAAATATTGATCGATTTTCTTCCAAATTTCGATATGTTGTAGCTAAAATAATTCTCTACAAGCTTAATAATCATCATGTTACATTTTGACAAAGGCATCATGACGTATTTTAGCGATTAAAGGAGGCATGTCAATTTTTCACATTTTGCGTGTATTCTCTATGGGACATGACTTTTTCTCAAAACTGGATTCTACATTCCCGTCTTTCGCGAGCAATATCTCCGTCGTTTTAGTTTCGTTTTTGCTGAGCTTTGAGAATGTTGTAGCTGAGACAATAAGCTATCATAAGTGTGCCCTTTAGATGCCAGGATCATGCTCATATTTCACTTGCAAAGTGGGATTTGAGAATTCCATTTTTCGTTTACGTGTAATCGCTATGGGAAATGTTTTGGTATATCGGTAACGCATTTGACTTCCTACCTCGAGATCCCTGGTTCGAGTCCGGGCGTCTCCAAGAATTTTTTTCTTCCCTTTTTTTTTCTTTTTGGCCTTTCACTGTTCCATTTAGTTTGATTATTAAAACACGTAGAATCGCAAATGTAATAAACACCCCTCTTTACTTTATTATTACCCTATTTTCACTTGATCCATTACTTTTTGCGTGTAATCCCTATGGGAGATGACTTTTTCTCAAATCTGGATTCTAATGTAACTTCCTGTCTTTTGCGAGCAATAACGCCGTTATTTCTGCTTGGATTTTGTTGATTTTTGAATATGTTGTAGCTGAGACTATATATGCTATCTTAATCATCCCTCATTTTTTCAATAAGATGTCAGGATCACGCCCATGATCATGATCATCATCATCATCAATATCATCATGATCATCATCATGATCATCATAATCATCATTCTCATGATGATAATCATCATCGACATCATCATGATCATTATTATTATCATCATCATCATCATCATGATGATCATCATCATGATCATCAATTTCGTTCACATCATGAATCTACATGACCTTGTCTTTTAAGCAGTACCGGGTATCTCGCTTATTTTTGCTCTATTTTGTCTCAAATTTTAGTTGACCAGCCCACCTATACTTGTTCCAAACAAGTATTATATGTCTAGTTATATTATATCTATTTTATTGTGATTATTAAGACACTTTAAAATAATTTATGCTAATAATGTTCATATTATATTTATTCTTGGGAACCTACAAAACAAGCTATGCTTTCCAGTAGGTTCCTGTTTCATTTCATAATTTTGATCTTACTTTGTCAACTATATTCTTATTGTGCAAACAATCGTTATATGAAATGAATAAATAAATCAATCAATAAATTGTTTCTCTATATCTACAGATGAAGGAGCGTAATTTGTGAAAACTTACATCCAAGAAGGAAAATGATGCATTATCCAATGCATCAAGTGTGCTTTCAACATGCAAGGAGTGGCCTTAACTTGTGGAATTCCACTAATCCTGATAGTACTTGTTAATCTTCAAGAATCTCTATCCACAAGCTCATCCCAAAATCAGAACCAAATCATAACTTTAGATGAGCAGGAGGAAGCTCAGTTCCTCTTCGTCAAACCAGATACTTCAAACAACTGTACTTTCAAACTTTCTTATAATGGAGTGACTTTCAATATTAATGGAAAGGAGACATTTTCTCAGAAATTTTCTTATGAGAAACTGCTCAGAACATCAGTCCATATACAATCTGCGTTTGGATTTTTGGGAGTGTCACTTGGCATCAAGAACACTCACGCAAGAGACAGAGGAATATATCAATGTAAATTCACATGTAATACAACCACAACAGTACAGAAAGCAAAGCTGTTGATTTACTATCCTCCTGGGCCAGTTGATTGTCACTGGGTTGATAAGGAAAAGATTCCTCTAGAAGCAGCAACCTATTTCAACCTGTCGGTTCTTCGGTGCACCGGCCAAAATAGTTATCCAAAAGCGGACGTGCTGTGTTATTCCAACAGAAAAGACAATACTTTAATACACACTCCTCTCCGCATTACCGACGACCACATCTACACTGCAACATTTTGGTTGAAGAGGGACCAAGATCTGTCTTGCTGCTCAGTCAGCACAAGATTTACCAAGAGCATACAGGACTGTGACGACTTCCATTCCTTGCGACATTCAACAAAAGCTACTGAGAGCAAAGTGGACACCTCTACTGAATCCTCTCATACAACAATTGCCAAAGCAGACAAAACATCTGCTAGTCAGGTCATATTCAATACTGAGACAATTCTCTCAACTGACCAAGACTGTAAAGACTGTGTCGATGATCTTCCTTGCTCATACACTGAATATCACATTGCCATTGTTACACTTACAGTGCTCTGTGTAGCACTTACTTTTATAATATTCACAAAACAATTTGAGAAAAGCTTTTCAGAATAGTGATTCTCTAAAATAGTACATTTACTATAAACAAACTATCTTAAGATCACTTTGTGTAACTCATACTGATTTAAATTTTGACCAATTCATTCTAAATGTGCTGTATGTAATTCGTTTCATTGACGCTATAATTATGTTAACATTATGTCAAACTAGAGTTTCTGTGAATCATGTCATATTCATCATACTGTTAATTGGAATATCTTTCAGTGATTCAACACAACTTAGTTTCACAGAGGGTGGGCAAGCAGAACTTCTTTACCACTATAATCAAAAACAAGATTTAGATGTTGAAATAAGAATCGGTGACAGACCTCCGTTTTACCAACATGGAGTCATGTTAGAGGCTGGACTTAGTACTAATCATAATCAAAGGTTTTCTGTTGATATAGAGAAGCACACTGCACTTGGTGTTTCATATCAAATGTTTCGAGTTCGGGTCAAAATTGAAAATGTATCCCGAGAAGATGCTGGGACTTACAAATGCTTGGTTTACCAAAATGGGCATATCAATGAAGAAGAAACAAAGAAAGTTGTACTCAATATAGAGTTTCCTCCAGGTAAAGCCAACTGTGTCCTAGGGCCTAATCAGATTGATACTAGTAGTGGGGTCTGGTCTCCCTTAAAATGTACTGCTTCTATTGGTAGCCGTCAGGGACTTATTGAATGCTACCAAAACGGAAAAAGAATGCCCCTGTGGACAAGGCCTACACAAAATAGAACCAATTTGGTTCAAGTAATTAGGATAAGAAAGACTATTCCAATATTTTGTTGTTCCTCCACATATGATAGGGTTAGTGACATGTGCAGCTGTCAAGATTTTATCAGGGATTTTTCGCAGGGGAATGACGCAATCCCTGGTCTCCATCCCTGTCAATCTAGTACAGAGTCACCAAAAAAGCTTCTTTCAACAGAATCTATTCAAGAAATGGGAACTCATGTTGAGGGTAGTCCAACAAATTCAGCAACTACACCTGACCAACCTGATAAGTTAAATCCAAGTTTTGCAGATACTTCTGAATCCGGTTTGGTTTTGTCGATAGTTCTTGTATTTACAGTGCTAAATACATTTGGTATCGCCATTATGATAACGATTTCCACTGTCAAAAATAACATCATTAAATCTTTCAAGAAACTTCTTTGTAACAGGGAAGAAAGAACAAATGATAAGCAAGAATTAGAAAAAATTAACACAGAATCTCCAAGAGATGAGAATGACAATGAGTAATAATCTGAATGCATGGTTGAACTGAATTAACTATATTCTAAACTGGTTCAGGTTGAAATGACTTTAAAATGTAACACTCCAATTTATTCATACAATACAGCACATTATGGATTTCTAGAATTGTCTATTCAGTAGCTAAAACAATTTCCACTACTTTATTCATTGGAAGAAATATGGTGTTAGCTATCCTAAAAATATATTTTGTACAGCACCATAATGTAACATTTATAATTGAAATAAAAATGGAATCACAAAGTCATCTCTATCTAATGTATAATTTCCCATTGACTTAATTGTATAATACTCATGCTTTGCAAAACTAGATCTGAACATGACATTACATGGCAATACAATCTAGTACATGCGGCTTTAAAGAAAGAAAGAAAGAAAGAAAAAAAAGGGGAAAAATTGCATGATCTAGTCAGCTTAGGCAGGAATGTGAATAAAGGGTAACTCGATTAAAACACTGTTGTCATACATGTACATACTTTTTTTATAAGATGGGTAGAAGAATCCCTGCAATCTGATTGGTCAATTACCATGTAATTATTTGTACTGGATGCACGCGATATCGGCGATCGATACCATCGATAATTCTCTTTTTCTTTTTTTTGATTTTTGTTTTAATATAATTTTTTTGATCCTTTTTTTTGTTGGTGATAATTATTTGTTTTTCGTGTTTTTTGATAATTCTAATGTGTTTAAAAAAAAAAAAAATCTATTTTTTTTTTTTTTTTTCAAGTTTACAATTTTTTTTTTTTTTTTTTAAATTTCATGATAAGTTAAAAATCATGGGTTCAAACCATTCATAGGTACCTTGTGCACACAATCCCTACCGACGCACTCAAACCCGTGCATCATTTGTATACTGACAGTGAGTAGTTTCTGTAACTGATACATTCTATTAAACTTTCTAAAATGAAATATTTTAATGAATGAGCTTATACCGTTAATCAAAAATAAAGATGCTTATTTTGTGTTGTTTAAATGTGGTACTCACAACTTATTCTTGTACTAAGGTTTTCTCCCCCCCCCCCCCCCCCCCCCCCCCGCCTTCTGTATATACCTTTTTCACTCTGCTTCTTTCAAATAGTGATAATTAATGAACTGCAATTTATATATCTTTATTAACTGCTTGAAGTAAAGCAGAATTGAAAAGAAATATTGTTCAAATCTTGCAATAAAAGATGAAACTTGTTATCAAACAAAACGTGTACCTTATGTTTATTTTGTGTGGTTGATGACTTAAATTTAAAAGTACCAGTAGTACGAGAAACATATTATGTTTGTAAAATTGTGAATTAACTAATTTATGCTCCTTTCTCTTCACAATTAGAATATCTAGGTTTTCCATTGACTTTGAAAAATAGAAATGCAGAGTTTAAATAAAATTATGAAAGAATATCAACACAAGCACCAACCAAGAAATGCTACTCTGATGATTTGCAACATGACATAAAGCAGTGTATCATGACTTCTTTTTGAGACCATATATCTGGTCAGACTTAATATTCTGTTCCTCTCTCATGAAAAGCAGAGCTGCCAACCATATGCGACCAAAAAAGGGAACCATGATGGCAAAAAAAAAGGAATTCATTAAAACGAAACAATACAACCACGCGCAATATAACATAACAATACAACCAGAGCTGCCAACCATATGCGACCAAAAAAGCTAGGAACCATGATGGCAAAAAAAAGAAATTTATTAAAACGAAACAATACAACCACGCGCGACACACTTCCAATCCAATGCAGGAATGTCCATTCCTCATGCTGTTTTTTTCCATATTAGGACCTATAGTTTATTTACAAATAGGTATTTTGGGGGTGTTATTTTGGTATTAATAAGCGTTTCATTCTTTTCGAGAATATTTTTCTCTTCAAGTATGATTTGAAGTATATTTTAAACTTAGTTTTCTATTAAATTTGTGATCAAATCTACATTTTAAGGCAGTTGTTTAAAGGTAAAGACCAGTAATGGTCATGCGATTGCATTGTGAAAGAAACGTTGTGGAATCGATCAGAAAAGGTTGATCATCGAGCATCTAGCATCTGCAAGGTTCTGGAATCATCAAAATGATAAGAAATTTGGCCCATTCTTCGTAAAGTTACAAGCACTATACACAGAAAGATGTATATGGGACTACCCTATCTCTCTCACCAGACCATGAGAGAGATAAATTTACCAAATATATGAATTAGTAGGCAGTTTCCCGGCAAATTTTTTATCATCATGTATTAGTCAAAACATATTCTTTCACATGATTGGTAATGAGAGCTTCCATTTCATTTTTTGAAATTGGGGCGTTGCCAATACTGGTCTTTACCTTTAATGTGCGGTATGTAAAACAAATTATTTTTAAAAAAATAAAAAATTGGAGGAAAAAACGGAACAATTCAGGGAAAAACGTAATGGTTGGTAGCTCTGTGAAAGTCATAATCACAGGTCAATTACACTTCCAATCACTATATTCACATGAGGCAATCATAGTTTAAAACTTGAAAGATGGTGTGTCCCTTTTGCAGACCTAAAAACCTTGAGTTCCATAAATCGAGTGTATTAGGAACCTCCAAAAAAAAGAGAAAGAAAGGAAACTGGCTTTCAATGAAAAAAAGTTGAATGTTTAATTCCAAATATTTATTGTCTAGACTCAAAAAATATTTGCGCCTAATTCAAAATCAATTGGACCCTTATATCTGTTGATTTAAGAATAGCTCCCTCTGTGACAATATGAAACCAGCACTAGATTATCATTTCTTACAAAAAAGTTTCAGAAACTATAAATGTAAGATTTCACACAAGGATATATTTTAAACACTTGCCAACATTCATGGAGTTTGCACAAATCTGCAAAAGGGACCTAATCTCTTTAAGTTTGTAAAAACCTCTAAGTTTTAAAAAACGATCCATTAAAAATGATGAGGGTTCAAACACACATAAACAACAAGCATTCAAAGTTTTCATCTAGAAGCCAGGCAGGTCATTTTAACCACAACCTTGCAGGACCTAAAAGATGATTGTGTCTGCACGGCACAAAATTTCGCACATGCCCCCCCCCCCCCTCCCCCACGGCTCTTAATTATCATGCGAACTGTAAGCTTGCTTGCATTTTACGACTCTAAGTAAACTTAAAGTTTGAAACATGACCTAAACATAAACTATAAAGACTATCGTGTGAACCTACCTAATAAAATTACTGTTATCAGATTTCATAGCTAGATTGTAGTGTTTACTTTTCAAAAGCACACACTTGGTCATAATATTCTTTAATTTCAAGTTATCTTCAATACTTTGGAAAAGCTCACAAGACCTACCTGCCAATGTGACAATTAAAGTATACAGTACTCACATATGCATACCCAATAATATATGACCATCGACCAATCCTCACAGCATTCTTCGGGCACTTACCTGGATATGAAAGAAACAAAAAGGTACACACACAGAACAAAAGTTGATTATTGATTTCAAAGTTGAAGAATTTGTAATTCATTTCTGATAACTTTTTGGTTTCTGACAATTTTACTTTCACCTTTGTTACACCTTCATGTATACAGTACTACTATGAAGGAGCTACATTTTGGTGTAAAATCAATCTCCAAATAACTTTCCTGGTTTAAGATTTTAACAATTTTAGGAAAGCAAGCATTTCAATGAGCTATGATTCTTGTTCATAAACTGCAATTATAAATATAAAATCATTTGTGCAGTAAATGAAGTAGCATGCTACAGTACTCTTCAATAATTTTTAAAACGAACTAGTCTTTTTAAAATACTACTTACACAAAATTATAGTCAGATAATAAAACATTTAATTTAAATTGATAAAATTATTTTGTTTTTTCAGGTATTCAAGAAAAGCTTCACTATATCGCACATATCTTCACCTTACCAGAAATTCCTCATAAAATGTATCATAATTATTGTAGACCTTTCAAATTATCATCACTTTACCTTTGATCAGGTTACCCATATATACAAGTAAATAAAGACACCAATAAGTAGGAACAAGTAAACAACAAACTCATTTTTAAGTTCAAGGAGCAAAATTGTGTCTTTTTTTTCTCATTATATTTTAAGACGGATAAAAATGAGATTTGAATGTGCGTGCAAAATATCTGTGAATGTAAACAAATAAATTGAAGTTATTAACTTATTAAGGAGATAGATATCAGTAGTCATACAAACTGGTGATTGACTTGTTTCTTTGAACAGTAACATGCCTTCATCACATGGTAAAGTTCACGTAATCATTGCAAAAAGAGTAGCAAAGATTTGCTGCCTTGTGTCTAGCGTAATTACCATTTGAGAATCTGTTTCATGTTTTGGATTAAACATTCTACTGCAAGGTAAGAATCTAAAGTTATCCATTTTAACCTCAAGAATATGCTTCAAATGTATGCACAGACACAATGACTATTGAGGAGAAATTATGAACAAATGAACTGTTTACATGTTCAGTTGGTGATATATGGTAACCAACAATGTGAAAGACAAGGAATTGAAGAAAAGGTGCTCTTTTTTTATTAGTAAAACACAAAAGTCACCTCATACCTTTAAAGGATAAATTTATCCAGTGTGTCGTTCTTTTACAGAACAAATGGTAGGGCTTAATTAATACATCTAAAACAGCTTTAGTTCTTTTCAAAATATATGATTTGTCTATATATCAGGTTTTTGTCTTTTTTTTTTACAGTGGAATCTGCATCTAATCCCATGAAATATCAAGCACCATATAAAATGATAATGCCTCATCACATGGCTGATGTACGTCTTCATCATGAGAGGTGGGGCTGGAGTGTGTAGAGGTTCATGGCTTCTCCTACTAGTTTTTTGGAGTCATCTAAAATCTGTATCACCAAGTGCATCTCTTCATCAGAAACATACAATAACCCTTGATGAAAAGGTGGAAGCAAACCTACTGTTCAATGCACCTGCTAGTTCACAAAATTGTTCTTACAGACTTTTAAAGAGTGGAGTGATATTTAACGACAATGGAACAGAAATCTTCTCTCACACATACCCCTATGAGAAGCTTTTGAGAACATCTGTGCATGTTCAATTTGCATTTGGATATCTAACAGTGTCATTGAGTATCAAGAACTTACAGAGTGGAGACAAAGGCAAATACCAGTGTAGGTTTACTTGTTCACATAGTCCATCTGAAATAATACAGACAACACACCTTCTAATATACCATCGTCCTACACAGGTTGATTGTAGTTGGGTGGATCAGGACCTAGTCGCCCTTGAAGCTGCAAATTATTTCAACCTCTCGGTTCTTCAGTGCAGTGCTATAAACGGTTATCCAACCTCAAATGTAATATGTTATTCAGATACTGACAACAATATCCGTGTACACACCCCTCTTCATGTAACTGGCCATCACCTCTTCACTGCTACTTTCTGGCTGGATGAACACCAAGACCTGGGTTGCTGCTCAGTCAGCAGTAAATTCACCAAGAGCATACAGGACTGCGATGATTATCATTCCTCGCACCGTACATCACATGTGAGAAGAACTACCACAGAATCTGTTGAGACAGTAAGCAGAGCAGCAGATGCAATTGCAACCCGTGAAGAAACATCAAGAGCTGATATTTCAACAACAAAAGCAACACCATTCAAGGTAGAAGATTCCAAGGATTGTACATTTGATCTATTTTCATCAAACAGACTGTATCACATTGCAACAATCACTCTTGCACTAGCTTGTGGTATATTGGTAATATTTTCAAATACTCATTAAATATAAAATAGCTTGTAATGTAGAACTGGTTTAGTAGAAGAAACTTATGTGAGCAATACAGGTATTTGACCTATCTTCACTTGAAAATTTCCTGTTTCTGAGGACTAATCATATATTGATATTTATTGATAATCTTTCTGAAAGCTGTTCTTATCTTCCAAGAGTATCAAAATGTTCTCATTCCATAAAGAAAACCATATATGTATGAGCCATCTAATCACGTTGATCTTCCTCCTGACAGGGCTTTCCTGTATTGATTCAACACAACTGAGTTTTACAGAGAGAGGACAGGCAGAAATTTTATTACACTACAATCAAAAGCAAGATTTAGAAATAGAATTAAAAATTGGAGACAGACCACCTTTTTACGAAAATGGTGCAAAACAGGAAAGGGGTTTAAGCCCAGGTCAATACAAACGATTTTCTGTGGATATCGAGAAACATACCGCATTAGGTGTATCATATCATATGTTCTTAGTTCGGATAAAGATTGAAAATGTTTCACGTGAAGATGCTGGCACATACACCAGTAGTGTTTATAGAAATGATGTAATCGTTGATGAATACACCAAGAAAGTTGGCCTCAATATTGAATTTCCTCCTGGAAAAGCAAATTGTGTTTTAGGTCCTAGTCATGTAGATACAACAAATAGAATTTGGGCTCACTTGAAGTGTACTGCATCGATAGGGAACCATCCTGGACTTATTGAATGCTACCAAAATGGGGAAAGAGTGCCCCCATGGACAAGACCTATCCAGAACAGAACAACTTTGATGCAGACACTTTGGATACGAAGGGCCATTCCTATATTCTGTTGCTCCTCCACTTTCGATAAGGAGAGTGACATGTGTAGCTGCAAGGACTTTGTGAAAGATTTTTCATATAGCAATGATGACCTTGATATTCAGCCCTGTCCATTGAGTACTACGTCATCAAGAGAAGTTCCAACAACCAAAAACCATGAAAAGATGTCTCAAACACCTGACAAATCATCTTCAAAGAATGCTGATGATGCGGACGACCTATTGGACAGTTACAGGACAGCTTCTGTAGATTACACTCACTTAGAATCTGGATTGACAATGTCCATTATTCTTGTCTTTACAGTGCTTAATACATTAGGTATTTCCATTATGATTGTTATTAACAGTTTTAGAAATCAAACCAAAATCAAATCTATTAAGAAACTTCTCTATAATCCTTTAAATGCCAATGAAAAGGACAGAACTCAAGACCAAGACCAAAACAATGGATCAACATTAAGAAAAAGAAATGGCTCAGAAGAGACCCAATTATAAATGTGACAACTTCAATGTGACAAATTCAATGTGACTTCTTGCTTAGAAATACATCATTCACTCTCATAAAAATAAAATATGCCATGGATTGATAATATATTTTAGCCGGGTAAATAATGAAAAAATAATTATCTACAAGCAACTGGATTTTCATAAGCCATACCATCTGGTTGTCACTACAAAATATTACCAAATAATTTGTGACTTGCAAAAAGAAAACAGAAAGCTGAAGTAGATAAGTGATTTTTAGAACTACACTTGTAAACTGAAACTTACCATTTATCAAATTATTTCGAAAAAGTGATTCTAAACTTTAGTTTTATTGAATTTTGTATTTTGAGTGTAGTTGCACAGCACTCTATCAAGCTTTATTGGGACACTCAATTAAATGGGTTTTCAAAACAAAAATTAAATACTTACAGCAGGAAATCATTTTAGGCCAATAGCATAATCAAGTTCAAGAAAGATTTGACAATAATCACGGAATGGAAATATAGACAATGTTTCCTTAAAATCTTTTGATTCATATATCATTGAGCAACAAGCTAGCACTTAGATTTCAGACCACTGCTGAATGAATCAGATTACTGGTTGGTTTATTTCTTACTTTTGCAAACATGGCAGCTTTTCTGTATTTTCAAGTGCAAGCTGGAGCAATTCTCTTCATTTTGTTAGCAAAACTTTCTCATTCATTAGCTCTATATTGTCACCATTCACCATCACATTTCAAAGTTCAGCCAACTGACAAAACTGTAAAGGAAGGTGGTAGTGCTTCTTTCGCTTGCACTTCTAAAAATTTCAACAGTCAAACTGATACACTATCATGGCATGTAGTTCCTAATTTTTATGCAGTAAATGAGAACAAGATGTTCAATTCATCGAGTCAAGAAATGACTTCTTCTATTACTGTTGGAAATATTGGGAAGACCAACCAATATTTCAGTTGCAATTTGAATATTAGGGGAGATGAGGACCAGCAGGAAACATGCTTTGCTTCAAGAAAGGCCAGTCTGTTCGTGCAGTATTTTCCTGATCGTGATGAGCTCACATGCAACCCTAAACATCCTTTGGCTGTCAAGGAAGGCCAGACCCTTAGGATCATGTGTGAGGTTCCTCGAGGTGAACCGGCTGTTGATCTGAGTTGGAGGTTCAGCCCACCGGGAGTCAATGACCAACATCTGCCAACACATCAAGATGATGGGGCATACAGAGTTCTGTCACATGTGCTGCTTGTAACACGACACCTGCATCTGAACGAGATCATCTGCGGAGTGACAAGTGACTTGGTCTTCCCTGGCATAAGACACCAGTGTTCCATTGGACCCATCACAGTTCTTTATCCTCCACATGTCTTTGTTCGACCAAGGCAAGCCAGGATGACCTCAAGGAGTCCAACACAACTGTCCTGCATAGCAGATGGTTATCCTGAACACTTCAATTTATCCTGGTCTTGTTTTCCTGAAGGTGTCCTTGGTGGATGTGATGGGAAAGGTCAAAGAGCAAACTTACATCTGAGTAAAGGATCTGATATTAGCAATATAGAGTCTGTAAAGCATATCAGTGTCACCTGCACTGTAACAAATTCTGAAGGGTCAGGCATGGGGTCATCCCATATTACTATTGCTGACATGCACCTGGGTAATGCAGAATTAGATTCCTTATCTTGTGAAGATAATGTCAAGCTAAATGTAACAATGAATGCTACAAAAGGCTGGAGCAATAGTTCATATATAACTTTTGTGTGTGCAGTGTCAAGTTCCAAAGAAAGATGCAAAATACAGAAAATACTGTGGTACTTAGGCCACAGTTCTTTCAGTGGAAATAAAAGCAAAGTCACTGAGGGAAAGCTACTTTCTCAGTTTTCTGTAGAAATGGCTAGAATTTATACCAATGAAACCCAGGAACTCCATTGTGAGGTTAGTGTATTAAACACTACTGTCAGATCTTCATTTAATCTTTCACAACTTATTGAACATGGACAAATGGTCACCAGTGGGCAGAACCCTAAAACTGACAGTCTTACAAACCCAAATTCTCCACAAATATTTAAAGCACGAATATTACCAGACTTACAGTTTGTAACTGCTAAAAGACTAGATGATATCTCAAATGACACACGGTTGCATCCCACCATTATCAATAAAGAAAACATGACAGGTAGCACAGATAGTCCTAGAAGTTCAGCCCTCAAAATATGGCAAATAGTAACCATCACAGTTGCAGGAGTCTTGGTAACTGTCATCCTCACTGCATGTGTCGTGACAATTCTATCAATGTGCATGTACAAACGCTTCTTTTACAGACCCAGCACTGTCTCTAAATCTTCCCACAGCAACAATGATTGCAAGGAACGATACAGCATCAGTTCAAATCTCGATCCAATTTACGATGAGCCCCACGTGCCATCTCCTTGCAAACTGGGCAGGTGCAAGAGCCTACCAGACATTGCTAAGGATGATCGATTCTCTTTAAACCACATTTACGATTCCAATGTATACCATTCGTCATACATCAGCACCTCCTCTGATAGTTCCTGGAGCTCTTGTACTGATTCTAACAAGGAGTGCAGGAATACATATGACACCCCAAGCTCAGGCTCTTCTGATCAGGGTCTGTCATGTAAATCAAAATACGAGAATGGAGGGGTTGTCCAGATGGAGTTAGAAAGGAGACATACTCTAGGCCATGATGTCTCACTCAAAAAGCTGAGACAGAAATTGACTACAAGCATGCCTCCCCTTCCTCTTTCCAAAAATATGTAACGTGTTGCCTATTTTAAAGCCTGTTTGTCTGACTGAATGAGCTAATATATCATTTTGATACCTAGATTCCCTGAATAAATTCCCATCCTGTCTTTAAACAACAAGGATTTTGAGTGGGTTAATGATTATAAATGAGTGTCTGTACATAGGTCATGTATTGCAAAATTATTTCACATTTTTTTAAAAAGTGACTATCATAATGAAAATTTGCCATGCTTCATCTTCTTTCAAGTACATTTACAATATTTTGTTAAAGTTATCTTTTTTCTTTTAATTGCTGTGCAATCTTAGGTTTTTACTTCTTGTCTTGACTTGAGTGGTATATGGAGCTGGCACATAACAAAAATGATATGTTAATTTGATACCCTTACATTCTTTTAAAAAGAGAATCTGAATATCTGTACATCAAGTACAAATAATCCAATATAGCACATGCTGGAAATCAACCATATCGGAATTTGATGTGGAATATTATATTTTCATAAAAAGGAAATAACACTCTATTCTTGAAATTCAAAACAAGTTCAGGGAATACGAATGATCAATAATGGTACTATTATTGAAATCTTGTGTCACAAAATGATGTTTTTGCTTTATTTCTGTAAACTTGTTGGTACAAGAGGGAAAATGTTGCTTGATAATTGTTTTTGTTTCCCAAAATACTTTTTTCTGAAACAAAATTAGATACATGCATTCTGAAATATGTCTAACTAAAAAAATGTTCTATGCTGGATTTACTAATGAAGAACAAATTTCCATCTACAGTTGATTTCTTCTAATTATTTTCTAACTTAGAGGTACAAACGGGTTGAATGTACTTTTTTCAAATCTAATCTGGCCTTAAACGTTTTGTTATAAGGATATACCATATTATGGATAACTCTGAAATCATTGATAGGGTCATACAAAGCAGTTACTTTGTAGTAATGCTATGAGATACATTTATCCATATCTGCTCTTATAATCTTTCACACAATTTTTCTGCATCTATATCTTTTCAATGTTATCTTTTCACTGTTTTCAATGTACTACAATGGCTAATCTTGATAACAAGTGAAACTGCTGTGATTTTGTCATATCATCTGCTTCATTAGTTATAAGTTATAAGATTCATACCACTGCATAAATAATTATTTTCTGGTGGTTTTGGACAGTGAGATTACTTTTTCTGTATTTCATTTCCTAGATAATAGAATCAAATTCATATCTAAAAGTAAAACACCATATATGCTGTTGTAATTAGAGCACAAGTTATTGCATTTCCTTTAAAATGCATGATATGTTGGTTCATGTGGTTTAACAAACATAAATGTATCATTTTGTTTCTGTCTGCAATGGTTGTAACTATAAATAGTAATCATTCCACTTTCAATTCGCACCTGGAAATTTACATGATATTTTACATTCTATAAATACAAGGAAGATGATCTTCACTACTATGTACAGCTCTTTATCACTTTCTGCTCAGTGTGATTTAAAGATAGTTACTTAAAATTGAATTCATGCATCATGATTTAAAAACCTCTATGCCTCACTTGTACATTTGGTTCAAATTAACATATTGGAAGCATATGCGTTCCTACAATATTCATTGATCGTTGTCCCGTTTGAAATCGAGTCTAAAGTTATGAAATTGTAAATAATAAACTCTTTATGTTGTATAGCGCCCTCTCAAGGTCAAGATATTAATTAAGCAATAAAACAATGTTTCTTGACTAAAACCGACCGATTCGCTATTCCCCTTTGGAAATTATATATCACAACTACACATTCTGAGATTTTCATGGTCGCAGCTACCATTGTACGGCCGTAGGCGCTATTTGAAATTTATTTAAAATTTACCGGGAGCACCGGTAAATTTTTATATTCAATTTTTCTCGAAAAGAGAAGTGTTTTAGGGGTTAATTTTGTTAGTGCTTATAATACATCCACAGGGGCATCCAAATATATCAAAATTGTAAAGATTCACTATCCACCCAATTTTCAAAATTTCCCAAAACTTTGTATTACCTTTTATGTTCATGTACATGTAAGTTATTTCATTGACAATCTGATTTCATTATTAAACAACTTTTTTATTGAAATATAACTTTCAAATCAACCTTTTTTAAATTGAATTTTCAAATTAAACAAAAATTGTTTACTACTGTGCTGTACTTATGTAGCCATTATAATCTACGCAATTCAAGTTGAACGTGACCACTCTTGGACACCTAAGTTTTAGTAAAGAGTGTAGTGTACTTTAACTGATTAAAATAATAAATTGCACAAGTCACATATCTAGAGTCCTGTGTTTCAATTAGTATGCTCAGGTCAGAGTAATAATCTTAAAGGGATCCGGTAACTTTGTCTCAGATTCTGAAACAAAATTCTGGATTTAGCTCATGATGCAATGATAATTATAAACCTTTAGGTCAGTCAGGAACCCCGTGACTTTTACAAGCCGATCGCCTGTCTGATTATCAAGATATTTATGATTGGAATTACAAATTTTGAAAACCGTTCGCCTGACGGTTTTCATAACACTACAGTCTATTGGGGAAAACGAGTATGGTAAAACCGGTCACTCAAAGATTTTTACTTTTTTGAGGCACTTCTTGATCATTTTGAAGCGCAATTTTTTTAGGGCTTCAATATTACACCATATCACAGACACTGATAACACGTAGGGCCGTGTATCTCAGATTTAACATTGTTAAACGATCCCTTTAAGGCATATGAAAAGGTTTCAAAATCACTAATGTATAGAGAGGCACTGGTATTAAAAAAAACTCACAGAAACAAGTCATTATTTAAATTTCCTCAAAGAGGGCACAAACAAAATAACATACAATACAGGAAAGTACAAGATGTCCAGGAAAGAAGACTGTAGACCTATGAATGTCAGCAAGTTTGTGAAATACATATACACCATTAACCACCTAGTACAGCATAGGACCTTATGAGTGGTAAAATGACTGAAAATAGTGGTACATATCTATCTGCACATTATTTTTTTCTTCATTGTTTACATAATTTCATTATTGTAAAAGACTCTGTAATTTGGCCCATTTAGAAAAACAGTTTCAAATAAATACACAATTAACATAATAATTAAATACAAATTGAATTACCTTTGTTTACATTTACTCAAATATATTACGGCAAACTATTGCAAAATATAAATATTAATAGAAAAACTTAAAGTTTAGATAAATGATTGTGTAAGAATATGATGGGAATTTTTGATGGTATAAACTATAACACACACAAATTGCAGAATTGTTTGATTTGTATACATTGTGTGTGTTTGTGTGTGTGTGTGTGTGTAAATCTAGATTTCCATGGTTTTACATTTCATATCTGCATATTCATTCTTCCATATGGTTAGGTGCTTGAAGAAAAATAGCACTAAGACTAAGAACCAAGCAGAACATTTGAATGCAACAAAAATATGTGTTCCAGTTAGGTGTTGCATAATACGACCTACTACAGCATGTGATAAGTCATCATATCAAGGAGCTAAGGGATCCACAATATCATTTGCATGATAAGAATCTATACACGTTGTCGTTGTTTTAAGATATATCACGTTGCAATGAACAAACAACCACTTTATCACATCCATGTATCATAAAAATTACATGCCACGACATGTCCGCTTCTGTTGATTTTCTTTAACAAAATTATATCAATAAAATATTAGGCTATTATTCATCTGGTTGCAAGTGAAGTGAACAAAGTAAAGTGAACAAAACAGCTACATGAGAACTGGGTGTACTTCAACAGAGAAGTGACTTATAAGGTAGGAGGATATCTGTTGCTTGTCTGTAAAGAGATTATAATTGATAAATATTACATCAGTAGATCACAGAAACAATAAATCTGTTGTTTAGAATTTTAGATCTAGATTGCAATTTTATTTTCAGGAAAAAACATTATCATTAAGGTTTAATAGCAGCCATAGAAGTTATGTGACGTAATCTTCAAGAATATAATTCAACTGCTTTTTCAGAAATGTAGAGATTCAATGATATTTGTAGAATGAGCTACCTTTTCTTATTTTACCTACATATCATCTTTGATTTCTCTTCATTCAGTGGTACATGTTCAATGCTAGTCCAGTTATGAAGCAAAACCTTAGGTAGCAGCAGCAATTCACAATGATACAGTTCTGGCATATTCTTTTTGCAACCCTCCTTTACAGACTGGACTCATCAACACAGATTTAACACACTGCTGATTCAAAGGATTTTTATATTTCAACAAGTGAATATGGTTGAGGGATGCACATAGGCATCTGTATGTCATCATGGACAAGTCGGGATGGGTTACACATATTGCGTCAGAGCCTGTCTAGCCATATTACTAGTAAGTGCATTTTCATCTAGTCAAGACAATCACCACCACCATCGGAACAAGTACTCTTCAATTGGTGAGGAACCTGTTTTGCATTTCTATGCACCTGACTTGTGTCAACCTACAGGATACCTGCTAGATTTTAATGGTGTCATTTTCAACACCAACGGAACATTCAATAAATCAGGAGAAGTCCCTCAGAAAATAAAACTGGACACCATAACAAAGTCAGAGAGGATCTTTAACTCGCTTCATATATCACTTAAGCTTAAAAACACACAACCATATAATCAAGGATTCTACACTTGTACTTTTGAGTGTGCTGAAAACAACATAACTCAGCATTACTCTTTCAAAGTGTATCACCCACCGCAACCTGCTTCTTGTTATTGGGATGAAAGAGAGAGTCAATATTTCATCAGAACAAGCTTCTCGAGTCTGTCAGTTTTACACTGTACTGCAAAAAGTGGCTTTCCGATAGGAAGTATTATTTGTTATTCAAAGGATTTATTCCACAACAGAGCAAATACCCCGGTGCATAGGACAGGACGTACAACTATCACTACATCCTTCTGGCTTCGTAAGAGCTCTTCTATTCATTGCTGTTCTGTTAATAACAAGTTCCCTAAATCTTACAAGGCATGCACAGATTTTAACTGGGAGAGAGAGCAGTCAGAGCACCTAATATCTAACACAGCAGTGCTGGAAAAGGTGTTACAACAAGAGCCTACAAGTCCTCATGAAAACAATAATAGTTTCTTTACTTCAAGTGCAGTCCTATCTGTATTTCAAGAAGACATAGAGAGAATCACTCGTGAGAAAAGCAATATTTCCTCAGATTTTGCTCTTGTTAGTTTATTTGTCATTTGTGTTGTACTTTTATCAGTTATTGGTCTTTACAAATTCAAATTCAAAGACCTACAAATCCCCAAATCAAATAAGAATTCATAAGGAATTTTAAAATGTCTCGAAAGGGCATTAAACTGTGTAAACTATTAGTTCTGATATCGACCATATTAGTTATTTATACAAATCAAGCTGAATGCGTCATATCAACTTTTACTGAAGGTGAGGTAGCTGAACTAACTTTTCAATATGATAATTTAAATAACTTTAACCTAAAAATAGGAAGAACCCACAGAGTGCCATTTTATGATTCTGGAAGGATTGTAAAAGATGTTCTGAATGAGAATCAGTGGACTCGATTCAAGGTAGTCATAGACCATGTCCCAACAGAAAATGTTGAGGTACATTTAATCAGAGTTATAATCACAAATGTCACAAGGGAAGATGCAGGGACATACTACTGTGATGTTTACAGTGGGGGTAAAAAGGTCTTAGGACAAACCAAGAAAATGGGCTTAGATGTGAGGTACTTCCCAGGTAAAGCAAAATGCAGAGTTGGTACTCCAGGGGATAGCAAATCACCATGGATATCATTGGATTGTACTGCATCGATTGGTACCATCCAGGGTCTTTTTTACTGTTACCAAAATGGTGAAAAACTCCCGACTAAAGGGGAAATTAATTCTGATACTAAAACCATTGAGCAAGAATTTTGGATGAAAAGGGAGCACACAGTGTTCTGTTGCACATCTACATATGAAAAACAGAGGGAATATTGTGAATGCACAGATTTTTCTTGGAGTTCTAAATATGGAAGCAATTACAAACTTACCATTCTTCCATGCTCAGACATTTCAATGACAACAAGCGAAAGATCAACTGTTTCTTTATCCTCAAATAAACCTGAAAAGCAGGACTCAAGTGAAAGTAGTAACATCAGGGAGGCTAAAAATACCCCTGTAGATAACCAAAAGGAGACGATTTGGATTTCATATTTAAGTCTGATTGTGATATTTGCATTAGTTTTACTAGGTGCGATTACTTATACATGTATAAGCTTAAGTCTACAACAGGAAAATACAGTTGGGAACAATACTATAGAATTACAACAAGTCTCCACTGATTCCAACCAACTATTTTCAGGACAAGAGTCAATTACAAAGGAGGCTCATCGAAAACGAAAGGATTCGGATCATGAAGCAGAGGCACAATCGGATACTAATAGTGAAGGTGACCCATTGCAAGGGAAAGGACAGGTGAAACAAATTGTAACTGGGATTTTTGCATCAGAATTCAGTCCATCTCACAAAATAGCACGGAATAAAAAGAAATTTACCCAAAAGAGAACAATTGATGGTCAACCACAATAAAACGCAAGGGATCAAATTCAAACTTCCAAACTGATGAATTTGTAAAGAATTCTTGTCATCTTCCATTCTAAGTTCTATCATAATCATCATTATTATTATTACTTCAAAGGCCATCACAGTTTTCTATTAAAGCTTGGCCTAATGGCTGGAAACTGGTCAGGAGATGTTGCCCTAATAAATGTCTACAAGTGGGACAAGATTACAATTGTACATACCAGAAAATTGGCAGGTCTTAAAGGCGGGTAAACTTTCACTTTTTACTACGGGTGAAATGTCTTGCCACATTTCATTCTCCAATAGAATAACATTTAGTATTCTTTCATTAATAACTATTTATTGTTGAACTCATGTTTTTATAAAATTCCAATTTACTTCCAAAAATTGTGTATTTATCCAAGTAGTTTTCTTCTCCAACACCCAGGATATACAAATATAATTCAGATTCACAATCAGAAACTTGTGACCGTGATCACATAGACAGTCACATGACACATGCGAAGGCAACACTTGCACAAATTTACTACATTGAAAGTAAAATTGACTTTTAGAGAGAAAAAAAGAACAATAATAGACAGTCCTAACTTGAATACTAATATCTTTTATAGAACCAACTGTACCATGGAATTTTACCCGATGTAAAAGTAAGTCAAAAATAATGAAATTCTAGCCACCTTTCTAACAACCAAAAGCCAAATTTAAGGTACATTAAGTACAAAGTGAATGGAAAGTCTAGTCCGAAACGTAAAGATCAGTGCTCCAGATGAGAGAAATCAAACACCTGGTCAAATACATGGCAATGGTCACGGTCTGGCCCCGGTTTCAAAACTTCAAACCAAATCAGGTCTATCCTATCTTTCTTATCTCTATAGTTAATTTGTTTTTCACCATACCAGGATACCACCATACCTACAATTTTTAGTGTAGTACATGCTCTTCATATGCACAATTGCATACATATGAATTGTTCATAGACACATACGTACATGTATATGGGCGCGTTTATCAAGGCTTGCCACTAGATATGTACATATCGTACCCCACTATTGAACCCCACTATCATACCCCACTATACGATCGTGATTTGCGGGATGTCGCGTTTATCGTCCCTTCACGATTCAAAATAAAGGCCTTGTGTCTGCCCAGCTGTTTTTACCCGGGAAGCAGACAGTTTCTCGGAGGTCAACTTCACACACATGCTTGTACACAACACCTGGGTGGTCCTATTTGTATGTGAGGTTCAAAACAGCTTTGCGTTTATCGATCTCTAAGAAACGTGATTCTGGCTGTATGTCACATACAAAACACACCTTTTTGCGTCTTTAAATATGCCCATATCTAAAGCCCTTTAAAAAAGGCTTTGCGTTTATCAACTTCTAAATTTGCCTGAAAGACGTTTGAGAAACTTGATTCTAGCCAAAAATTTGGTAGATAAACGCAACCTTTGTCAACTCTATGTTTCCTTAACCTTAGTGTTGCATCATACAATTAGTGAACATGCAGAGTCATTTATCATTGCAGGTAGCGGTTATGACATGAAATATCCTTAATTGCTGTACAAATGTATGATTACTGTATAAACACTTTTATTTTTCAATTTTTATACTTGCATAATATTGATTTGTTTTATCAAGGACTAAAACAAATATTGTGTATACGGTTTATACAGACTAGATAAGGCACTTGTTTATTTATCACTTATATAAAAAAAAAAAAATTCCAGAGTCAAGCATAGTCTCTGAACATTTTCCCAAGCTATATTACAACTTGTACACACCCAAAATCAAGCCTAGACTTGCTGCATATAGAGATGATAACGTCAATTATATTTTGTCCTGCTTTGTAACAACATGTGAAGACATGTACATTTTGTTTGTTTTTATAGAAGTGTTTTTCAATCATGTGACATAATCAAATGTATATTGAAGATTTACACCAAAAAGGTTTTGTAATCACTTCAAATGTACTGCAAGGTGAGAATGGATCACAAGCATATTAAAATGTTACCGTGCTAGCCTAGGTAAGAAAGTATATATTGAGCATTTTCAGCCCTCTTATTAAGAATTGTTTGTACTTATTTGTATGTATCAGAAATCTATGTGATGATATTTAGTTTTCATTAAGGTTCTTCAATCTGCCATTAATTTGAACAGTGATCTTGGTTCACCTCATTCTAATTTTTGTTTGGATAAGTTTCTAACACTTTCATGCTTCTAGGTATCATAATAATTATATTTCTAATACATGTTTTATATAAGCATTTTCTAAATCTCAAATCTTAAACAAAACAATTCAATGACACATTGAGTAACATTATTTCTGCCTTTTCTTCATTTCTTTCTTTGTTGTCACTTTCCAACCAGATAAATGTATGAATCAAATCAACTTAACATTACTAAAAAGGAAAAATGGAACAATGAACTATCTTACTACCTATTGAACAAAAGCAATACTTTTATAGAAAAGTATTTCAAATTATTGATGCCATCTACACATGTATACTGAAATAAAATGGACTTCACGCTAGTTTACCTCTCTATTATGATCTTCTATGGCACAACTGTAATAACTGGTGGGAGTGACAATGACAGGCACTCTTTCCAACGACTAGCTTTCACACGCCAAGAAGCGTCTACTGTCATGCAATATATCACAACGTCAGCTGGACAGACATGCACCTTTCAACTCTCCTACCAAGGGATGATTTTCAACCATAATGGCACATTTGTCTCTTCAGCGCATTACCCCTACAGTCATCAGAGGAGAACCAAACTCCAAGCTCATTCACTTTTTGATTACCTGCTCTTAGTATTGACAATAGAGAACACACAGCCATCAGATACCGGAAGATACAGATGCTCCTTCGAGTGCACAAGAATGCAATCCTATCAAGAGCATGAGCTACAGGTGTACTACCCTCCAGCTCCTGCAACATGTTTAAGGGCTGAAGAGAATACTCTTTTTGGTATTTCATATCTAGAATGTTCTGCAGAAAATGGATATCCAAGTGGATATATAATCTGTTACGTTAATGAGATTGGAAATTCACCTGTAAAGAAATCAGCAGGTGAAATGCTCAAGGCTTCATTCTGGTTTACAGCAAACTCAAATGTCTACTGCTGTTCACTTAATGATGAATATACCAAAACATTTAGTACTTGTAATGATTTCACATTAGAAATACTTGTCAGCACGAGCACTGAACTACCCACAACTACTGAATGTGAAGTCCATGGCTCCACTAGTCATATATCACGGGACGTTAATAGGCATCCTACATATAAAACATCTAAAATTACCATAGCACAGTCACCAACCCTTGGTTCTGCAAGTATATATCACGGAAGTGTCTTAGTTGTTACTGTGCTATTTTCTGTGTACATTTGGTTCCAATGTCACGGTTGAAAAAGCTTAATATTGCATGGATTTTTAAATGAATAAAAGATTAATATCCCTCAGAGAGGTCCAAAAGTGGGCTATCCTCTGGCTGCTTATTATCAAGCATTTATGCTTTCTTAGCAGTCAGGTAAAATAACCACCACTACTACTACCACTAATATTCCTACACTGATATGTAATATACTTAAATGTACCAATGCATGTCTTGTGCTTTGCAGAAGAACTGCATAATGAACTAAGTTAAATCATATATGAATATTTCATAAAAGAGAGTTATTTTCATCATACTCATTGGCAAAACATGCCTTTCCACTTTTAATGTCTTAAATATTGATAGGGTACTTTTAAAACTTACTACATCTTCCTAATAACCTAATATAAAGTCTTTAAACCATGTCCTTGCAGAATTTGGCAAAATATGCACTATTTAAGTCTCTCTCACCTAGCAATAAATGTAAGTTGTAATTTGTTGCACCAAATAACTCAAAAACTAGTAACTTGATCTTTGTTCATGTCTAGTGATGCTTTTATATTGCAAAGTACATGTAACCTATTTTCTGTAGTTGTCAACAGAACTTATTTCATTTAATTTTATCCTTAAAAAAACAAAATACATGTTTATATCCCAAAGACTAATATATGTTTTCAGTTGTATAAAACATTTTGTATGGGTGTGGGCTTGCATGCACGTAGGTGCAGGTGTGATTATGTGTATGTGAGTGCTATTACTAAATTCAACTTTTGTGATCAATTGATATATCATAATGTCTTGTATGACATGACAATGGTTTCTGATTAAAAACAAAAAAGAAACTTGATGAATATTAGTTTGTGTTTGTTCAGTCAGGCCTTTTGTTCCAGAGTACAAATTGTATATTTATATCGGCTAAGAGAGCACTATAAATGATCAGGTTGCATCATTATTATTAAAAACTGCAAACAACTTTTATGTTTTAGCTCAATTGGGCAAAGAGTGAATCAAGTTGGCTGGAATATATAGTTTGGTTTTAGTGAAATATTCTTTCCTCTGTAAAATAAAGCATGGCAGAAATTTAAAAAAATGGACATGATGTGGAAGATAGGTTACCATAACAACCGCACCTCCCTCATCTCGATCAGCTGGCGCGTGCTGTGTCCATGTATACATTTTTTCACCGCCCTGACGTCATTCTACCCGGGTAGAGGTCTGTGCGCGTCTTAACAGGCCGTTTATCAGGATGTCATATGGACAACGTCTAGACGTCACCGCGATTATATTTTCCGGTTAAGACGGGGTTTAACAGTGGGTGTGGGGTGTGAGAAATGGGGTGGGTTGTAAGGGTGGGTGTGGGTTGTAAGAATGTGGGTGGGGTGTAAGGGTGGGTGTGGAGTGTCAGAGCGGATGTGGGTTGTAAGAATGGATGCAGGATGTAAGGATGGCTTTGGTGTGCTACGGTGGGTATGGGGTGTAAGAAAGGGGGTGGGTTGTAAGGGTGGGTGTGGGTTGTTAGAAAGTGGGTGGGGTGTAAGGGTTGGTGTGGAGTTTCAGAGCGGATGTGGGTTGTAAGAATGGATGCAGGATGTAGGGATGGCTTTGGTGTGCTACGGTGGGTATGGGTTGTAAGAAAGGGGATGGGTTGTAAGGGTGGGTGTGGGTTGTAAGAAAGTGGGTGAGGTGTAAGGGTGGGTGTGGAGTTTCAGAGCGGATGTGGGTTGTAAGAATGGATGCAGGATGTAAGGATGGCTTTGGTGTGCTACGGTGGGAATGGGGTGTAAGAAAGGGGATGGGTTGTAAGGGTGGGTGTGGGTTGTAAGAAAGTGGGTGAGGTGTAAGGGTGGGTGTGGAGTTTCAGAGCGGATGTGGGTTGTAAGAATGGATGCAGGATGTAAGAATGGCTTTGGTGTGCTACGGTGGGTATGGGGTGTAAGAAAGGGGATGGGTTGTAAGGGTGGGTGTGGGTTGTAAGAAAGTGTGTGAGGTGAGAGGGTGGGTGTGGAGTTTCAGAGCGGATGTGGGTTGTAAGAATGGATGCAGGATGTAAGGATGGCTTTGGTGTGCTACGGTGGGTATGGGGTGTAAGAAAGGGGGTGGGTTGTAAGGGAGGGTGTGGGTTGTAAGAAAGTGGGTGTGGGTTGTAAGAAAGTGGGTGAGGTTAAAGGGTGGGTGTGCAGTTTTAGAGCGAATGTGGGTTGTAAGAATAGATGCAGGATGTAAGGATGGCTATGGTGTGCTACAGTGGAGCACGTTTTGGCACGGTTGTGCATTCTCACTCACTGATAGACAGATTTAGCCTAGATCGGTCTAACGTAGATTGGTCCAGGAAGTGAGTGAGAGAGGGGTCTTATTCACAACTCCTTACATAAAATATCTTTACAGTGCCTCAAAAAAATTGTTACATTAAATTCCATCATTCCTCTCACGAGATGAGACTCCCAATGTCTAAATACATTGTTGTAATTAAATTTGAATCACCCCATCCTTTGCACAATTCATGTAATATAATGCAAGATGATATTCATTCAATAACAGTACTATTAATTACCTGTTATTTCAAGAAACTGGAAGAAATCAAATACAAAGAAATGCAAATCATTTTAAGGAAAAAACTTGGTTTTAATCAGGTAGCCTCGAAGATTCCAACTTCAAGTAGAAATTCCCCTGATAAATGATTTCCTATTTACTGGAGAGATCCAACATTTATTCCAAACACAACCATAGAAAAAGCTTTCCTGCCTATCTTCTTATGTGCATAAATGTCACTTCACGTATACTTTAACAAAACATGAGTTGCAACTAGTTTCTACACTTTTATCGATTATAAAGAAGTACTCATATACATCTTCCTGGAAAATATGAAGAAGTACTCATAGACATCTTCCTGGAAAATAAATTGCTAAATTCCCCTGATAAATGATTTCCTATTTACTGGAGAGATCCAACATTTATTCCAAACACAACCATAGAAAAAGCTTTCCTGCCTATCTTCTTATGTGCATAAATGTCACTTCACGTATACTTTAACAAAACATGAGTTGCAACTTTCTACACTTTTATCGATTATAAAGAAGTACTCATAGACATCTTCCTGGAAAATAAATTGCTCTCTTTGTTCAGAATCATCACGAGCCAACAGATTGAACAAACAAACAAAACTATATGTCGCAGACAGTTTCTTTTTACATAGATTTGAGTTTCTCATAGAGAAAAATTCATAAACGTTTGGCCAAACTTGATGGATCTGTGTGTTCTTCTTCCATTGTTCTAGTAGAGAGTGTTAGCCTTGTGTGGACATTTGGACTTTATGCACTATTTTCTCTAAATAACTAATCCGATCCTATTCATGAATTTGAAGAGGTCAAAGCTGCTAATACCTAACTGACCGGAAGAGGTACTGGTGAAATAAACACACTGCGCTTTTTAACTGAATAATGATTTCACAAGCATTGATGAAGTTGGCGATCATTGTGGCGAGTGTTAGTACTTGTCATAATGCAGCAGCCATGTGTTCATCTGAGTTTTTAACTCAACCAACTGACATTATTGTCATGGAAGGTGCAAATGCCACCTTCACTTGCTCCGTCTCCGGCTTCAATCAACAGACTGATTCGCTATTGTGGGTAGTAATTCAGCCATCAATTTACCAAATGAATATTTCTGAGGAGTATGATCCTTACACCAAGGGAATGATATCAACTCTGATTCTGTTCAACATTGACAGAAGAAATCAAAAGCAACTATGTGTGCTAAAGAGATCTTCTGCAAGACACCCACAGGTATGCCATTCTAAAATTGCTACATTTACTACATGGTACTTCCCTAAAGAGGATGAGATAAGTTGTGGCCCCCAAAAGCTCACAACAATAGAGGACCCTCAACACTTAACAATTTGGTGCATGACAGACAAAGGGAATCCTCCTGTAGATGTGTCCTGGAACACTGAGGGAGGTGATATTCCATTCACAGAAACATTCTCCAATGATTCTACCATAGCCATTACAACAAATCTGACAGACTTTGATCTTGGACATAATAAAACTATTACTTGTATGGTTTCTGGTTCAGGTAATTTTGGAAACAAAGCCATAACCTGCCGTATTGGGCCTTTCAGAATCAACAGTAAACCACTGGTTCTGGTTAATCCACCTAATTTCATAATAACTCAGTTTCAACGCACCGTGCAACTGACTTGTGTGGTAAATGTAAATCCCGAGACTGCAGATTTTCTTTGGTCATGCATACCACCCGATATCATTGAAGGTTGTAATACGACAAATGAAAACATGGAGCTAACGTTGACTCAGAAGTCACTCTCTTTCCTAAGAGAAAGTTTCATTATGGCTACTTGTTCTGCTAGAACCTCAAAGGGAATGGCAAGTAGTAGCTCTAGAATATCTCTCTTGAACACATCATTTTCTTCAAACTGTTTAAACATTCAATTAAAGCTTGTTCAAGTGAATGAAACTCTTAGTCTTGATGGGGAGCTTTATGCATCCTTCAAATGCACAGTTCAGGATTACACTTTCCATCATGATGAGCAAAATATTTTCTGGTATTACAGGAACAAACTGATGCTAGATCAGGGTGAGCAATATTCTTACAACTCTAATGAAACGAGCATGGAATCCACTATCAGACTTATATCTAACAATATAACTGATTCATGCAGCCAACTAGTTTGTAAATTTGTTTCAAAACTCTGCATCGTTGAAACAGATCCTCACATTGTGTGTGATAATAGGATAATAAACACCGCGAATATGAAATATGAATTGTCACAGCCAGAGACAAGTTTGATCCCAGTAGTTAATACCACTACTCAAGAACCTCTTTCTCAAGCTTCCAAAAAAACACAGCATCAGTTTCTTACTATCATGGTCATAACTTTCATTTTGCTATCACTGATAATAACAACTATTTCTACAGCAGCAGTCTGCAAATACATGAAGCATGTCCACTCCAATGAATTATCTAACAACTCACAGGTTCAATTAGATACATCTCACAGTACAATGGGAGCCCTGCAACAACAACTGTCAAGTAAGCAACACCCTACAACTTCATGCGCAAGTGTGGATCTGCAACTGGAACCTGTCTATGAAGATCCTCCACTGAGCATCCAAATTATATTACCAACCTCTACAGATGATTCAAATGACTTGACATATTTGTACGATTCAAAGGTATATCAGACAAGCACATCATCCAGTGTGGAAAGTTCTGCAAGGTCCAGTAGTCCCTCTACTTCACATGGCAGCTTTGGCAATTACTCATCTCTCTCTGGGTCAGGTTCTCTATCCTCAGAAAGCAAAGATGGAACAAGAACATCGGGACCCTTCTATGAAAATCAACAAGTTATACAGATGCATTCTGCAAGGCACATCTTCAATGACTTTTGAATGCAATGCTTCTGAATTTAACAAATCTGCTCCTGATAATAATGCACTAATTATCTCATGATCTTCTCTCCCTTCATAATGGTACATTTCAAAGTCCATGCTAAAATCAATGAAAATCTATAGGCACAAAATCGTATAATACACCAGGCAAAACATGTCCTCATAATATCAATAACAGCTGCTTTTTAACATCTTTTTTTTAAACACTTGTGAAGATATAATAATTAGTTACCAATCATGCCTTGATCAAGAGAGTACCGGTACTCTTTGATTCTCAAAATATGTAGGTCGGTAAAATTTTCTGAACATAGAATTTTGAGTTAATTTCAAGTACATGCGTACCGGTAATAATTCTTTAACTGGGTCATTCTAAACTAATTTAACCCGCTGGATATAATTTGATTTTAGTATAAAGCCTATTTCAAAGAGACCTAAGCCCAAGTATTTTTGGCTTGGTATTCATCAGATTAAAGACACAAATCATTATCAACAATGCATCATAAAGACAGCATAATGATAATGTTGGTATGGGGGGGGGGGGAGTCACATGATGTGCAATAACAAAATGACATAATTCTATTTTCTAAACATAATACCAATCGTTTCAGTGACTACCTATTGAACTTTGATACATACATATCTTTCCATAAACAGGTATATACATGTATATATGCCCTCATTTATGATTATATTATAACACATATTTACTTTTAGTTTATTGTTTTACATTAGAACATTTATATCATGTTATATATATTCTCATATCTACAGATGACACTGATTCTGTAAATTACTAATGATCTTGTTGGAGGGAGCAAGTCAAAACAAGTTCAGAAATATGTGATAAAACACTTTATAAATGCTATCTCAGTAACTTATTACGTAGAAAATAAACAAAATTATATTGTTAACTAAACAAGTTTGGACATGTATACTTTTTCATCATACTTCCCACAATTAATGACCATATAATATTGTTTAGCAGACAAGAAAATTTTTCACTGTATCATACTTAAGCAGCTATTTGGTTGAATAAGATATATTTAAATAATCAGCAGGTTTCTACAGATTCAAGGTAGGCTTTCACTTTAAAATGTATTATTAATGCTCATTAGTATAAAACAATATGTGATGTTGCTGAATGTTGGAGATGAACACATTAAGTACCAGCTTCGGTCATGTTGTTGCATTCACACAACTTTGCACTATAGAATGTGATGTTTACACAAAACTGCTTTGTTAATCAAGTTTTTCTTCTCTTTGTGATTTGTAAGGATTTTGGAATAACATTTCAATGGGAAAACTGTGTATAGACAATTACAACTAACATTTCAAATTCTTTTCAGTTTTAAAGTTATTAATGTATGGATTACTAGCAATGTACAGTTCCTTTGAGGATAAAATTGTAAATATTGACCGAGTCACTTAGATCTCATGTACTCCCTCCTGTGTCATTCAAACTTTGTAAATATGTTGATTTCATTCACTATTAATTATGTATCATCTATCTTGTTAATGTCGTGATATAGTTGTACTCAGTAGGGTGTATTATGCTAATTATTATAAGAGACAGTCAGATAATTATGGCCAATCACTTTGCAAGCCTCTATTGGGGAGTATATCCCCAACACAATAACATTCGCTGTCATTTTATGATATTGTATTCATAAGTTTTTCTTATCCATTCTAATTGTCATATGGCTGACAATTTAAATATAGTTTACAAATGGCGTAGCATTCCCCAAAAAGGAAAACAAATATTATTCGCTTCTTTCTCTTATAGCTTCATAAAATCAAAATGAGCTCTGACAGACGTGCTGATCTACTGGGCAATGCTGCAGGACACAAGAAAATGCCATGGCTACAAAATAATGGCATTAATTAAATGGTGGTTATTGGCTTGTGGTGTCATTGTAGTACTTGCCACAACAACCTGTGGAAGGGACACTGATTTTAAGACAGTGTCAACTACTCATGGTAAAAACTCTAAAATTACCTTTTTTGTTCATGATACAGAACAGTGCCATTACAAACTCTTCTTCAAGAGAGATTCATTAGCTGGAAGTGAAAACTATATTCCTCTTGGTAGGAATAATAAGACAACTGATGAGACAGACTCTATCTTTGGTTCCTTTGCTGTAACTTTAAACATTGACGATACCCAGCCATCAGACGCAGGGATTTACCAATGCAGGTTTGAATGTTCTGCATTAAATTCATCACAATTCTACAAGCTGCGAGTTTACCACCAACCTTGTCCAGCCACTTGCGATTGGGTCCAAAAGGGAACTCCAAAATACTCATCATACTTTGAATACTCTCTTTTGAAGTGCACAGCAGGACAAGGATATCCTTGAGGAAGCATCATTTGCTACACTCTTGGAAAACGACATATAGGTGCATATTCACCTGTCCTTGTGACCGGGATTAGCCAAATCATTTCCTGATTTTGGCTTCAGAAAAGTGTTTGTATTCACTGCTGTCCTGTAAGTAGAAAGTTTACAAAGACATATAAGTTTTCTACTGACTTTAAGTGGGTTGGCCCATATGGGACTTCTGATGCCTCAACGCAACAAGAAGGACTAAGTGTTCTCCCTGACAGCCCAAACTCATCACTACCAGTACGAACCATCAAACAATCCAAGTTTGTTTCAACACAAGCAAGAGATAATTTATTAATTTACCCTATCAGGACAGCAAACAAGTCAATACAGGACACCATAATAATATTTTGTCTGGCCATAAGCCTTGTGATCATACATATGATTTTTAGGTTTATTTCTCCGAAGAAGCATTTTTTGTAAGACTATAAAGATGTATATAAAAGCACGTGATAGACTGCAACTATGTTTTTTTCTTCTCTATATATTATTCTTGCAATCCAATAACTCCACACTTCTCAGCTTTCACGAGGGAGATGATGCTTATATGGTATTTCAATATCATGATTTGAATGATACAGTTGTATCATTGCATGTATCAAAAAGACCCATGTTCTATCACGCTGGGGCTATGTCGATGAGTGGTCTGACTACAAAACAACAAAGTAGAGTTTCTGTGTTAGAAAAGGCATATGGAACCATACTGATGATTAGAGTGAGAATTAGTAATGTCACAAGAGAAGATGCAGGTTCATTTATTTGTGACATTCATCAAAATGGTGACATAAATGATAGGTTAACTAAGAATATAGGTTTGCAAGTTGAATTTCCTCCTGGGAAGGCAACTTGTGGAAATGAGAATAGCTTTGATGGATTGAATGGGGTTTGGGTCACAGTACACTGTAAAGCACCAGTAGGAAGCCTCCATGGGTTTATTGACTGCTATCAAGAAGGTGACAAAATGCCCCCATGGACAAGGCCTGTACAGGATAAAACCACTTTGAAGCAGACATTGTTGATAAAGAGGGTAAAATTTGCACATTGTTGCACATCTAACTATGAAAGACCTACAGAGAGATGTAGTTGTAAGGATTTTGGATGGGATCCCATTATAGGTATTATACCTGAGGACAAGATAGATCCATGTGAAATAACACAGGTTGAATCCGACAGACCACCATCAAGCACTAAAACCCTTGGAAGTCATTCTTCTGCCTCTAACCATCCATATCCCAGTACCACTACTGCCTCAGAGGTTGAAGATCGTCATACAAATAGTATCTATGAGAGCAGTACATGGACAGTAGTGGTCACAGTGATAAGTGTTTTGCTCATGATCATAGTTTTACTAGTATTGTACTTGGTTGCATTAAGAAAAGGTTTAAAGGCAGCTATTTGTCAAGTGAAAGAAAAGGACAGTAAAACTACACAAACTGAACGTAACAAAAATAGTTCAGAAAGTGATAACGAAAATAAAGAACTTGTTGATGAGAAAATTCCCACAAAACCCTTTGCCCAGGCACTTTATTCAGATGAGGCTAGTGCAGCAACAACAATACGGAAAAAATACACAAAAAATCGAGCACCACAAACTACTGTATAACATTGCCCTTGTTTAGAACCCTAATCTCCTTGATGTTTTGAATTGACAAGAAAAGAAAATACATTTCCCACATATAATTCTGTCAAATTATGTTACAGAAGATCAACTTAGTTATACCCTGGAATTAAAAAAAGATATCTGCCCTTAACATCAGTTTTCACACTACTCATGAACACAAGCACAGTGTTACAAGATTACTTTATATCCTACAATATCAGTATCATATCAGCTGAAGAAGTAGCCATAGTAGTAGTTGATGTTATTGTTAAATTGTTGTATTGTTTATATTTTGCTTTCTCTTTCTCCTTCCTTATGTTCCTATTATATTCCTATGCCCTTAGAAACATAGTATTATGTGCTTTAAAAATGTTGCATATTATTATTATTATTATTATTATTATTCTGCTGATAGGTCTATCATTAACATATTTTGTAAACCACTATTCATATCATACAACAATTACATGTATATAGCACTGCAATATTTAATTGCAGGAGCTTTCACAGCAAAATGTACAGTGTTGGATGGTAAACATTGTTTTCTTTAAAAACCCTATTTTTAGTTTTTAACTGATGAATAATCTCATTCTTTCTTTTTGAGATGTTTAAAGAAATTGTATTTGTTTATTTGTGACAGGCTGGTGAAGATCAAAAAAAATATTGTAATTTGCAAGATATCAAGAATACTCCATTATTTAATACATTGTGTATTAAATGAATATGATATCACTCATACAAAGTGTCTCCATACAAATGCAACATGACTTTGATTGGCAACATCTAAAAAAGTACTCATTCATTCTCAATGAAATATTGTAGGTTATGTTGTAGTCATATCTCCTAAAATCTGTGTGAATGTCACAAGGATTTAAGCTAAAAACAAACAAAAAAGAGACATGATCATTTATGTAAAATCTAGAAATGTTCAATTGTTACGAGATAGCGCATTGAATAGCACCGGTGCACATTAAGTGCATACCTGGCAGCTGAACATCTCCTGGCTAGCTCTCAAATCATCTTTAATTCTTGTTACCAAAGCAGAGCTGCCAACCTTGTGCGACCAAAAAAAGGAACCATGATGGCAAAATTACAGGAATTTCAAGGGGGAAAAATGCAGAAATGTCCATTCCTTATGCTGTTTTTTCCATACAAGCAGGTATTTTGGGGGGTTATTTTGGTATCATCAGCATTTCATTCTTTTTTTGAGAATATTTTTCTCTTCAAGTATGTTTCCAAGTATGTTTTAAACTTAGTTTTCTATTGAATATGTGATCAAATCAACATTTTAGGGCAGTTGTTTGATGTGCGGTATGTAAAAAAATAAAAAAAGAAAGAAAGAAAAAAGAAAAAAACTTATTTTATGAAGAAAAAACGTACTACCGTAATTTGGAGGAAAAAAACAGAGTAATTCCGGCAAAAACGGAATGGTTGGCAGCTCTGAAGGAGTGTTAAGAATTAAGATTAATTTAATTACACAAGCATCAAGTTAAATTAATGCCTTTAGTATCTTTGTATACAGACATATTGGCCATTTCAAATCAAATACAAATATTGTACAGAAACCTAAAGCAATGTTCATAGATATCCTGAGAACGCATATCCAAAAATGAATGTTTGGTGTTTGTTGCTTAACTTGATATAGATATTTGAACAGCTGAATGAGTAATGCAGTCGTTGAACCAATACTCAGTTGTTTCCTATAGTAATTGCTCACATCATAATGATCAAAGTATTTAAGAAGTTGAAGTTAAAAGAAAGCAAAGTATTTGCATCGAAAACATCTTGGAATACTTTATTGTGTTTGTTGTACTTAAGATATATTTCAAATACATATTCATGACATTCTGATAGCACCAAGAAATCATGGGTTTGTCACAAAATGCAAAAGTGACAGGTGTGGGCTTATTGAACATTGATGCTACACTTTTGAAAATGGTACATCTTACAAAAACAGTCATAACTTTGCAGTTGTAGCTTAAATCCTTGTAAAATTCACACCAAGTTCAGGAGACATTGCTTCAGAATGTTGCCGATCAAAAGCTTGTTGTATTTTTTAAACACCCCTATAAGTAATTGTAAAAGATGTAGCCAGTTATGAAAATAAATAATTGAATATGATATAATATCAAACTATGTTTTTTTCATTGCAAATTTGTAGTGTTGTATCAAATTTTCTTGAACCTGTACCAAAGTTTTAGTCATTGCCATTATAGTTGATGCACATTCAACATGCATTTCTCAGATGATCATCTATTCCTAGTGTTGATCACTACAATATACAGAGGTTGTGAAATTTATTTCAAATGGTAGATGTCTTCCAGTGAGTAAAATTCCAACTTTGTCTTGCCAGTCATTCTTTCCGGCTCATGAGAGGTTAACATTCTATACCCGGCATGCAAACATACACATACATTTAAATCCATTAAAAAAAGTAATAACAACTTTGTAGATGACTTTTGGTTGAGTAAACCAAATTGTAAGTAATGACAGGTTTTTATTTGAAGGATTCATCATAAACAATTCAGAATATTAAGAGAACAGGAGAAGGATAGAGGATCACAGTGGTAAGGGTCAAGAGGGAGCAAAAGTTAATTTAATAAAAAATGAAGAGGGAGAGAGAGGGAGAGAGAGGGAAAGAGAGGGAAAGAGAGGGAAAGAGAGGATAGAATAAAAGGGAGAAAAGGATGGAATGAAACAGAAATGTATCATGACTCAAAGAAAATCAGATAGAATGAAGGAGATCTGAGAAGAGACCTAGCCCAAGTCTATTAAAGGGCAATCCAACCTTTGTAATAATTTCATTTGTATGAAAGCGGAAAATAAGAGAAACAGTATGGTGAAAGTTTGGAAATAACTCTACACTTATAATAAGAAAGTTTAGAGTGAAATATGAGATCACTAAAGCCATGTGAATCTCAAATCGGCAATTTGGTTACTGGATTTTGATGTAGAGGCAGATAACTCTCCTGTTTGTTGTGTACAAAAAAATACCATAAGTTTCTGTTTTTCTCCTAACCCCCTTCTCGTCTGAGAGTTGAAACGCTACTCAAACAATAATTTGGATTGCATATTATTAAAGGTTCTTTAAAAGAAAAGACAGTCCCAAGTCATAGATATTGAAAAATTGACATTTCAGTCACTTTGTGTGTTGAATCAAATTTGAAAGTTGTCTTGCACTCTGTTATATATTGATATTACCGATTCAGCCAATTTGAAGTTTTGCCAGTCTGCTTATCTGATTTTTCTGTTTTCTTTTAAAGTAGTTTACTATCAGAGTTGGATTTCCCTGTTATTTTTCTAGCTGCCATACTCTATGAAATGAAGATGATAATTCTCTACTGGAATGGACTGCCATTCTATTTACTTAGATAATAAAGTCCTCCTAGACACAAACTGATGGGCATTCTTAATCATGGAATCATGAAGATTTTTGCCTATGAAAAAATATATTAGCGCAAACCACTGGGTCCCTAATATCATAGAAGAATATTGTACCTACTCGTTTAGGATAAGCCCCTCTAATATGAATTTGATGAAATTGGCTGAGAGTTGTAGGAGTTATTTTGACAGTAGGGAGACAACAATTCTAGATTTTTTTGTCAACTGACAATGATACAAGAAAGGGTCCAAAATTTCTTCTTTAAAAAAAGCCCTTATAGATACATTGAGAATAACAAAATGTGATACCATTCTAAATTCTAAATATCCCTGAACAGTTTACACAAGTATAACCCTAGTCAAGAGATTGATTATCAGAAGGAAAAAAACTATGCATTATTCATTTCTGGGGGCATATCCCCCTGTCCCCCCCCCCCCCCCCCCTTCCCCATGATTGATGCCCATGGAGGTAGATACTTAGTCTCACATGCAACCTGTATTATACAGTTTCTCATGTCACATTTCACACTATTTTCTTTTTAATTTGTAAGATTGCTGCACTACTTATAGCTACTTTCGCCCTCTATATAGCAAACTATGCCTAAGCGGTGACAGTTGGTCCCCCATAGTCCCCTTTTTCTTATGTGAATTGAGAGCTGATTTGATGAGATAACCTGTCAGTGAACTTGCAGGGAGGTCTAATCCCTCCTGGCCAAACTAGTGCAGATAGGCTATAAGCCAAAATTATTGATATTTTTAATTATATGTCTATCAACATTATCAAGGTACAAATCTAATGAACAGTAGGTTTTTCAATATCAGTATGTTTTGCAAATAATACAAATGTATCTTAATTTGGAATGATATTTACAAAATTTCCATTGCTTTGTATGAATAATTATAGTTATAAATATATGAAGCATAACAATCAAACTAGTTAAACAAAAGGGCCTGGGTATTTACATGTACATGTATACTAGACCATAGCCAAGTAAAACGTGGATCTAAATAATTAGCTGGTGTTAATAACACATTATGGATATTTGAAACTTGTTTTATGTATTGAACTTCACTTTTTAAATAAAAGATACAGGCCTCAAATGTACAAATATATAATTCAATCAGGAATAGAAAACCAAGGGACTGGTGCATACGAGCCCCCCCCCCCCCCCCCCCCCCCCCTTAATGTCATGTAACATGACTTGTGTAGTGGTCCAGGGAGAAGTGGAGAATGTTCAGCCCTAAGTCAACCTAATGCACAGAAGTTGGCACCATGCCCAATTTCATGACGAATCATGTTTGTTTTTTCTGTATGACAACATTAAACTTCTCACTACATGTAAGACACCGATCTCATTACAAGTGTGGACTCTGGGTCATGTTACCATAGCACCAGACATCCACCGTATTGGTTGCCATCAAGTGGAGTGTTATTTTCTTTGTTGCAATCTCACTTTGAGATTATTATTATTATGCATCTCTTGTCATGATAATAAAGTCTATGGTTTGACATAGAAGTATTTTAACAGCCTATGTTGGATGTTAGGTCAAGATCACGGGGTCTTGACTCAGCTGCTTACTAATATTTTAGTAACAAGCAAAAAACAATTTTGTGAGCATTTTTCCTGTTACCCTCTCCCATACCTTTGTACAATTTTTTGTGCGGTGCAACTATTATTTGAACTAGACAAATTTATAGACTTTTTCCTAGACTTAAAGGGATCGCTTAACAATGTTAAATCTGAGATGCACAGCCCTTTGTGCTATCAGTGTCTGTGATATGGTGTTATATTGAAGCCCTAAAAAAAATGCGCTTTAAAATGATCAAGAAGTGCCTCAAAAAAGTAAAAACCTTTGAGTGACCGGTTTTTACCATACTCGTTTTCCCCAATAGACTGTATTGTTATGAAAACCGTTTGGCAAACATAAAATTTGATTTCAATTTTCAATCATAAATATCTTGATAATCAGACAAGCGATCGGCTTGCAAAAGTCATGGGGTTCCTGACTGGCCTAAAGGTTTATATTTATCATTGCAGCATGAGCTAAATCAAGGATTTTTTAAAGGATCTAAGACAAAAGGCGTGTCTTCACCATCTCGAGATTGCAAAATATCCAGCTATTTTGAACTATCCCGATCGCAAACTATCCAGCTATTTGCGTCTTCACCAGACCGAAGTGGCAAATTAGCTGGATAGTTGGTCGGGATAATATCCCAAGATATCTCGGTCTAGTTTGCAAAATATCCTTCTATTTCCGAACTAGCGGGATAGTTTGCGAGCGTCTTCACCAGACCGAAGTACGGAGTCAATAATCCCGATCCCATCATGCACAACGATTTCCGGTTTTCCGTGTTGTTGTTTACTTCTACTAGCGCGCACATGTGATCTATACCACTCAGTTAGCTCAGCGTACATCTACCGTATTTTTTGCGTTCAAATCGTCAGTTTTCTGCATTTACTCGTCTAGTTTGTTTTTGTCTTTGTTTTGTTTTTTGTTTGCTGTTCGCCGTTGTACTTAGGTGTTAATAATGTCTCACTGGACAAGCGAGCCAGTACTTGTTTACGTTTTACAGCGCGGGTAAAATCTTAAATCCGCGCGCTGGCCGTACAGTCATTCGCTGAAGTGCGCATGCGTCAATCTCGAGATTATTTTTCGAGCTAGTTGGTGATGAGCGTATCGGTCTGGTGAAGACGCAAATAGCTGGATAGCTTTCGATCGGGATAGTTCAAAATAGCTGGATATTTGGCAATCTCGAGATGGTGCAGACACGCCTAAAGTTACCAGATCTGGGCCTGCATGGGTGCTGTCAGATTTAAATACTGTAAATTACTATGGTCTGACGATAAATTAGGTTCTGATGAAATAAGTATGTATCACAAGAAAATCAAGCAACTTCAAGAGTAAAATATAGTGTACAAATAGTTTATTTAAAAGCCATCGGCTCAATATAGATAAACATGCAAATACATGACAAAGTAAGTGATTTGGAATCACTATGAAATTAAAGTATAGGAGTATATCCTAACACTGTATATATAGTCTTATTGGTACTCGATTATATCCCAATATATCACTCCATACTTCCCGGTTCCGACACTTATATATTTCCCAAGGAAAATAGATTACCTGATGACCAAGTCATCCTTCGAGGTATAACATACAACTTCAATCATCCACTGATTCTAGCCCGGTCCTTGCATATAAAGTAAACTGCCGATTTAGAGTTCATAAATACCACCTGTTTCTGAATAGGCGGAACGAAATACTCTGGGTGTATGTAGTAACCCGGTGCGATGATGCATGACCTGCTAAGCCTGACCGGCGTATACGACAGCACTGGGCGTTGACTCAACGACTTGACGCGAGTAGGTTGCCTGAGCGTGCCGACTACGAACACATGTCCATTCATTGATGGTGCCTAGGATTATGGCTACGAGCCCAGCTTGTCCCTAAAAGAATTAAATGGAAACCAAAATAGCCAACCATCTACCAAAAT